>MU224413.1:4114179-4132335 GCA_018584345.1 Thuja plicata
ACTTTACTAGGCACTGTTCATTAACCATGACCTTGTGGTCATCCTACACCCAGGCGATCCGGTATGGATGTGGGTGTTTCTACCTCTTGAGCTTCAACTTTGTGACCATCTCTTCTAACACCAGATTTTCAGTACTTCCACTATCAATAATCACATCACAACACTTATTCTCACACTTGTACCTAGTGCGAAACAAGCTCCTCCTTTGCTTAGGTTTATTTTCACCACTCAGCAGGACTCTTCTGTTAACTAGGACTTCTCCTCCTTTAGCATCTTCAGAATGAGATGATTTTGAATCTTCATCCACATGTGCAAATCTAGCCTGGCCATCATTTCTCCTATCTACCCTTCCTTGGCGTTGAGGACATTCATATGCCCTATGACCTTCTTCTCCACAGTGAAAACATGTTCCATGAAAGCCTCCTCTTCCTGATCCTCATCCTCTTCCCCTTTGATCTCTATTATTTTGATTGAAATTATTTCTCCTCTAACCCTGACTACTACTGGCCTCATCCTTCTTTTTCTGATCTTCATTTCGGCCTCCATAGGATTTTCCACCAGATCTTCCACCGCGACCTCTTCCACTTTTCCTGCTTTCAAACTTCTTGTTCAACTTTTCCTCTACCTTTAGGGAAAACTGGTAGGCCTCTTCAATACTGTTCATTCAGATCAGATTCAACTCCTCCTGAATGCTCGGCCTCAACCCATTAAGGTAATGGGCAACTTTCTCCTTGTCAGCTTCCGCATGGCCTGTTTGAATGAGGATTCGATAGAACTCCTCCATATACTCTTGAACATATTTTCTTGCTTGCTTCAAACCTTGCATTTTCTTCAGTAGATCAAGCTCATAATCATCAGGAATGAACTATCACTTCAATTTATCCACCATCTGATCCCATCTTGTGATTTTTGCCTTTCCTCTTCTATTTCGTTCCAACTGAATCTCCTGCCACCAGATTTTCGCATGACCCTTCAGTCGGGCCTTCGCAAATTTGACCCTATCAGAATCCTCAATATCTTCATACTCAAAATATTCTTCTATTTCATTGATCTAGTCAATCAACTCTTCTGGGTTAAAATTTCCCAAAAATATGGGAACCTCAAGCTTAGGTCTTTTCCCGATCTTGGAAATGGCCTGGAAAAGCCTTTCCTCCTCTTGGTTCAAAGTTTCACCTTCCTGATCAAAATCTCCTTCTACGTCGGCTTCATCCTCACTTTCCTCTCTTATGGAAAGATTCATGCCTCTGCGAATCTCTTCCTGCAATGCTTGCACTTGTCTCTGGAGGGCTCTAACCTTGGGTAGTACACCTCTGGCTCTTCTGCCATGCTCCCTTCATGGAGGCATTTTTTTTTTTTTGCGCTTATCACTAAAACCCTAACCACGGTCCTAGTGCAAACTGCCTCACAGTCGGTGATCTATCTACACACTTAGGAACTTCTCACTCTGATACCACTTGATGAAGGGGACTCCCCTTAAAACCACAAGTACATGACAGAAACAAAGAGAAACAACATAAATTTGCAAGAACAGAAAATTGGCTTATTATTGGCTCCACAAATGTGGAATTACAAACTTCAAAATTACAATATCAAAAGCCACATGGGCATCCCTTACAATAATCTGTAGGACAAAGCCTCAAATAACCACCCAGAAATGCCGTAGAAAACACTACGGGCCTTCCTTAAATAGGCAATTTTCCACTGCCCGAGAAGGTTCCAGAAATCTAGCCATTAAGGCCGACTACCCTTAGCATTTAATTATTTTTTCACTTTTATTACAAAAGGGCCGGCTTTAAATATTTACAAAACATGAGATTAGGTAGCCCAACTTCCAGAAGCCATAACTTTTGAACCGTAGCTCCAATTGGCTATTATAACCACTTTTTGGAAAGGGGAGATCACGATCTACAATGCCTGACTCACGAAGCACTAGTCGGCTGGGGGTTCAACCTCGATCTGGAGCCTCTAAGGTCCTAAAAATTGAGCTCAAAGGTTTTGCACCCTAAAATCTGAACAGTAAATCCTTAATAACTTTGCCAATACAGATGATCTGGCAATGAAATTCAACTAGCATTCTTATATGACTAAGATGAACCTTCACCTAGAAAATTAGAACTTTCTGAGTTCAAATGACCAACTTACTAAAAATAGTAAGTTTCCAAAAATAGCAGCTTTGTACAAAATAGCCCTTATTGAATAGAAAAACACATATTTTTGGGTGATGCAAGATTTCCCTTACACCCAGGATGTTCCTGCATCATAAGGTTACGAATGTTGATTAAAAAATGTAATCTACCCTGTTAAAGGTCTGCCCTGTTAAGAGATTAAGATCATTACAATCTACCCTGTGAAAGGATTTGAAACTTACAATGAAGTAAGCACTATGTTAGGAGATTTAAGAAAGGTCTGCTAAAACCACTCTGTTAAGAGATTTTCACCTGATACAATGATTAGAATGTCTCAAGTATTGATCCTTCGATATTCTCTCTGATGTTGATGAAAGATCTCCTCTTTTTAGTACCTTCTATGATCTCATAATTTGATATAGCTCTTCTCTGTTGTTCACTGTGTTATTACTCTGCTTGATCTTTGCTTCTGAACAAAATAACCCTTTGTGCATTTCACTTCAAAATACATTCACTTAGACAATTGCTCTACTGTCTCTTACACACACTCACATTAGGGTTTTGAAGAAATCTAATATACCTATTCAAATCTGATAGCGAGATCTAGATCAATGATCAAGATCCAATACCCATATCTTGATGGTAAAATAATTAAATATTTACAATGAGTCATGCATAGGATAAAACAATTAAATGCATAACTAACTTAGTTGAAGAATATTAAATGTATACATAAGTCAGCACAAAATGTTTATATAAGTTGGTCGGTTCACTTATCCTTGAAGTTTGTATCAACCCTGACAAGTATACAAAAACTGTCCTACTCGGCATTTAACATTCATGTCTCTACTTAGCTCGACAATGTAACTCAACAATCTGAAAACTGCTCGGCCTTGCATAGTTTTAGCTCGGCCACAGTGATAGCCAACTAAAACTACCTAATTAAATGACTAAGTGTTGGTCACTAATCATCAACAAAACTTAGAGATTAATAATCTGCCCCTTTGATATTAGTGCCAAAAACACTTATCATTACTTCTATTCATTTCATCAAAATATTGCCTAAGTACGCTAAGTACTCCCCCTAGGAATATACTCATACAAAAGTTTACAATGCCCTCAAAATTTATATACAAGTGTACCTGTACTATACTGATGTATAATTCTATACCTTCAAAAAATTATACAAGTGTACCTATACTGTACTGATATATAAGTGTACCTATATCCGTTCATACTTCCTTACAAACTTCCTTACTAACTTCCCCCTTATTTTTGTCACTGATTGCAAGTGGGGTTAAGTTGTACTTATCCAAAAAAAAATTATGAAGATGGAGGGTGGATTCAAATGTAGTATACCAGCTTTCCTTTGCAATCTTTGTAACTTCCAATTTTATTTCTAGCTCGGCAGCTAGACTCACTGAACTTTCTGCAATTGAGAGATTTGCACTGCTCTATGATAACTCATTTGATTTTGAAAGTTCCTTCTGTATTACCTCCAAATGAGGCAACATGATTGTCTAAATATTTATCAGTTTGGCCCTTATTCGACCATCTTCAGCCATAAGCTCAGCTATTCTCCTTTGTGCATTTATCAACTTATTAAGATGTAAAGAACTAGAAGTAGTATATTTACCTAAAGTAGTACCAGTTGATCTCAAATCTAAATGTAGCTTCTCAAAAAGCTGTAGATTATCCTTTGTGAAAAATTCAACATCACATAATTTCCTATACAAAGAATAAACATTGGTTGTAACTTTATCTAAAGTTTCTACAAGAACATAAAGTTCAACATGTTTAGTGGCAATCTCTTCTGAGATCTTCTCTAGAACTTTTCTCTCAAATCATCTACTGGACCATTGTAGAAGCTTATCATTGCTATCTATGTCCTCATCTGTTACCTTCTGTACAATCTTGACTAGCTGATCAATGATTAGAGCTTGAGGCATTTCATCCTATAAGTCAAAAGCCTTTGTAAATATGTCTTTGATGTCATGCAACACCTGCTTTTTCTTTTGTTCTCTCTTCATTTCTTCTTGTCTTTTCTTCCTCTTAAGTAACTCTTGAAGAGTCCCTATTTGTTCAAAAGATAACTCATTGGGATCCCATTATTGAATCACAATGACTTCATCTAGTGTTACATCTAAAATCTGAGACTTCTGCTTCAAGATTTTCTTCTTCTTCAATTCTGGAGAACTTATGCTCAGCAGCATAATATCTTTTCCTTTGACAGTGTCAATATCCAATGCCTCTTTCAATTCTATCAATATTGTCTATGGATTGGGCATAGCACCAGTTTTAGGACCTATAGGAGTGGATGATGTAGAGTGTGGTAGATCAACCAGCACTTGTGTTGCCTCTTCTTCTTTAGGCTTATCACCAGTATCCTTTATCCCTACTCCACTATCTAAAACTATTTTCACAATTTCTAAAATAGGTGGATCCTGTGAAGTTACCTCTTGTTCAGTTGTTTGTTGTTTCTCTTCACTTTGCTGATTATTGACAACTTCAAGTATCTCATCAGATGCTGTGGACTTTCCTTCTTCAGTATCAGTTGCCTTAATAGGCAAATCAGTGTCTTTTCCACTCGGCATCTCTTATTCCTCGGCATTCAAATTACTTGGATCATCAACTATATAATCCATAGGACTGTCTGTAGTTAGATCAACAGAATTTTTTGCATCTAATGCATCTTTGGTCTTGTCCTGTTCTATTGCAATTTGATCTTTAATTATCTATGGTTCAGGGCTAGTCTTCACTTCAACTTATTTTACTTTTTGCTCAGATGTCCCTTCACCAGATTTCTTGTCTTTTGGAACAACCAATTTGATCTGATCGATGCAAGGTTCTCAGCTAATTGTGTCTGTTGCAGCTCGCCAAAATCATATTTATGATTCTTCTTGACAATTTTCCATGCCTGATCAACCGATGTACAAGGAACACTATCCATTTTGCTGGACTAATAGAACTTATGTGCTATTACCCTTACTGCAAAGTCAAGTTCTAGGTCAGTAATTATAGAGATAGTCATACCTCTATTGTTCCATACTGCTCCAGTGTTCAATGTAATCTCATCTTTGCTATTATCCCTCATGGTCCATTTTCCGTTCACTATCAGATATCCAGTCACTCAATGAATCATGCTTCTGGTAATCTTGACTGGTCCATTATCCAACCACATGCACATGTCATGAACTTGGCTAAGGATAACCTTAATCCATTCATTTTTGAAACCTTGGGGAAATTCTAGGGCACGAGTTAACCCTTTGTCAGCTAGATGTTTAAATTCTACCTTCAGAACTCCATTTACACACAATTTGTTGTAGGATTTCCTCAATTCATTATCTCCTACTTCTCCAATCTTAACCATATAACATGATCGAACATCATGGATCATGAGTACCTTGGGTGGAATGGATGAGAGGGCTCCAGTTAAATCACTCTGAATCGCACTTTAAGGAATGACTCGAAAGTTGAGAGGTTCGCATTCACCACTCCGTACTAGCTGAATTTGTTCTGGTTTTGCCTCCATACTCTTAGCTGGTGTGGAAGAACTTGCAGCTATGATCTTTGAAATTAGGGTTTGAGAGATAAAAAATAGAGTACCTCAGCAAGTAATGTTTTTCACTGTTCATCTTAGGATTACCGGTGACATGAAATCTTCAAAGCTAACTCCGTTAAGAACAATTCTGCAAATAACTTCAATCACTTCGTAAACAGTAAAAATCACAAGGTAAAAATGAGATGTGAAGTGTTCATCCTTTATAAGCTTTGAAAGGTCAAAGTAGGTGAGCATTAAATGTTCTACCCATTGAGTTAGTGCAAGCTAGTTGTCCTCGGCTTTAACACAATTTGCATCTCACTCGGCTCACTAAACTTGGTCATCATAAAATTTACTCAGCCAAAAAAACTCAGCACTCACTAAAGAACTCGGCTTTAGTGTCCATGATTGATTCACGACACCTATAGTGCAATTTTCTCATCTTGACACTTTTTCTTCAAAATATGTCCTGGTGCATCTTAACATATGCAGATGTGGAATTTTGTACATTTCATGTTAGGAACTGATGTAAGATAAGAGTTTTATATGTATTTCCTTACATACCTCTTTTTCTCAGTTGGAGATGATGTGATCACTTGATCCATTGGATTGGGTGACCTCAGCTTCACTGCTACATGGTTCAGACTTCTTAACCCATGTCTTGTTCATCTATGCTCTAATTTCCTCAACTGTAGGTGTAGGTACTCTAGTCTTACAATCTTTCCTTGTATGTCTAATTTTTAGACAACTGTGACAAACTAGGCTTCCATTCATCCAACTTTTAGATTTTCCTCTGAAATGTGTCCTTATGCAGTTTTCTGGAACAATTCCATACTCACCACAATAATGACAACTATGCCATGTATTGTAATCCCAATTATAAGTATTGCCTTTTCTTGGTGATTTCTCTTGTACTTTTGATGTCCATTGTTGTTTACCTTTAGATCTACAATCTTGTGTTCTATGACCATATTTGTGACAATTATAGAAATTACCATTGATTCTAGGTGTTTTTCTTGCCTTTGCATTACATTCATGTGCTTGACGTCCAAATTTATTACAGTTAAAGCAATAACCATTAAATTTAGTTTTCGGATTGGACTTACCATTCTTGCTTTGGCAAATATTTGTTGTATGACTTGGTTTTCCACAGTGGTGACAAACAGGTTTCTTGTTTCTTGGCTTTGCATTCTTTCTTTCACCTGACTTATATGATTCTCCATCTTTAGTGGTTGTATGTTCTTCAGTTTGACCTAATCCAGAAGAATCTTTAGGTCTTCTTGATGCTTCCACCAGTTGTTCAAAGTATCTCATAGCTACACTCAGATCATTCACTCTGTTATTAAGTTCTTTCTCAGATCTCAATTCATCTTTCAATTGACTATTCTCAGATCTAAGATTTACAATCTCCAAGTCTTTCCTATTGATCTCCTGATTCACAAGTAGTAGTTTATTTTCCATGTCTACTTGATTGACTATCAATTTTGCACATCATGTGTTCTTTCATCAAGTCTGGTAGTCATCATTCTTTTGTCTTCTTCTTCCATAGCCTTGTCATCTTCAGCTTTCTTTTTCTGTTCAACAACTTCACACATTCTTATTGATTGGGCTTCTTGTTCCTTTTTTAAGTTTTTAACTTCTTCACATAGTGCACTGTTCTTTTCCAGTAGATCTGCTATTATTGCATCACTCTCAGTAGAATATCCATTCTAAAATATATTTGAGGTGTCCTCTTCCTGATAATGAGTGTCATTCATTAGTCTGGCCAAATCTTATCTTGCAGTTAAGGACTTCTTTAATTCTTGTCTGGCAGTCTCAAGTTGTTGTAGTGCTATATAAATATCAATCTTTTGATTCTCAATGACTTTTCCCATCTTGTAGATCTCTATCTTAATATTTGTATTCTCAAGCTGATTATGACCTTTTCAGAGAACTGTGCTCTGATACCAATTGTTTGAAATACAATAATGGAAAAGCAAGATACTAAGAGGGGGGGGGTGAATCAGACCTTCAAAATTAAACACTTAAAGTAAACTTGATCTACATTCATACATATATGAATCTAAAGTAATCTCAGTAATATCAAATAGCAATCACACAATGAAATAAATAACACATAACAAAATAACTTGGTAACCCAGAAACCCAAATAGGTAAAACTGGGGTGGGGATGACACCCACAAAATTTTCCACTACTGCAATAATAAAGTGTACCTGTTAAGGTTACAAATGTTGATTACAAAATGTAATCTACCCTGTTAAAGGTCTACCCAATTAAGAGCTTAAGATCATTACAATCTACCCTGTGAAAGGATTTGAAACTTAGAATGAAGTAAGCACTCTATTAGGAGATTTAAGAAAGGTCTGCTAAAACCACTCTGTTAAGAGATTTTCACCTGATACAATGATTATAATGTCTCAAGTATTGATCCTTCGATATGCACTTTGATGCTGATGAAAGATCTCCTCTTTTCAGTACCTTCTATGATCTCATAATCTGATATAGCTCTTCTCTGTTGTTCACTGTGTTATTACTCTTCTTGATCTCTGCTTCTGAACAAAATAACCCTCTGTGCATTTCACTTCAAAATGTAGTCACTTAGACAATTTCTCTATTGTCTCTTACACACACTCACATTGGGGTTTCGAAGCAATCTAATATACCTATTCAAATCTGATAGCGAGATCTAGATCAACGATCAAGATCCAATACCCATATCTTAATGGTAAAACAATTAAATGTTTACAATGAGTCATGCATAGGATAAAATAGTTAAATGCATAACTAACTTAGTAGAAGAAAATTAAATGCATACATAAGTCAGCCCAAAATACTTATATAAGTCAGCCGGATCACTTATGCTTGAAGTTTGTATCAACCCTGACAAGTATATAAAAACTGTCATGCTCGGCATTTAACTTTCCTATCTCTAGTCGGCTTGGCAATGTAACTAGGCAATCTAAAAATTTCTCGGCCTTGCATAGTTTTAGCTCAGCCACAGTGATAGCCAACTAAAACTTCCTAATTGAATGACTAAGTTTTGGTCACGAATCATCAACAAAACTTAGAGATTAACAACAAGATAATTTGAAAACTATACGGGGCTTCCAAAACACATATCAGAATATACCTACATTAAGTCCCATGCTTGGCACCCTAAATACTATTGTTGAAAACATTGACACACTTAAGCAACAACATAATGTTGCTCTTCATTGGCATGATGATATGCATACCCAATTTGATGACAAGCTTGACCATGATCAGGTTGTGGCCATTAATATAACTAAAGAAGATATAGCCTCCCTTTTTATGAATCCTAAAACCACATTAAAAGTTCACCCCAAAAATCCCAAATTATCAATTAAATGGTACACAAATGATGCATTGCGTACACAATTTTGGGATCGTTGGTGGATAGCTTTTGATAAACCACCCCATAGCAATTTGGAGCTCCCTTTCTATTTCATAAAAAATTGTATGTTGAGTTTGTTCTTGGTCACAATGTTAATTATTAGAGCATGAGGCCCAACATGGGCATAGGTGGAGGAGCTCCTCAGACTAGGCCATTTTCCCAACACAAAAAGGCCACTAACTTTGTCCCCCCCACTACTGTCTCACCCCTTCCTCTAGTGCAGCATCCTGATATCATTACAGAGGCTGCCTCATAGAGTATTAGGGCCATTCATATGTTGAGTGATTAGTTAATCATGTAGACTGGGTCATTGTTGCCTCCTGGTGTGGATGATGTTGGTGCATCGACATCTAGCAACAATTCACATGTATGCATGCCCCATACTTGCATTATGTGCAAGAATTTGTGCCTCAGACCGCTTACTGATGCTGATACATATTAGTATGTTATTGATGAGGAGGTTATAGGAGACACAGCTATAGAGGTTGTAACACATCGTGGAGCATCTGCATCTCATGAGAGTGCAAGGAGGGGTATGAAGAACCATGGAGTCCTATTGATACAGCAAGAGTAAACATTATAAATAAATTTATCACATGCCTTATTTAAATTAAACTAATTTATTTATTTAGATTATTTTTAATGACTGTATGCACTTATGTATATATATTTGGTCCATTTATGTTTAGTCAATGATAGGGGAGGATTTAAAATAGGTGGATGACCCCACACTTTCGGCCATTTCATTTGGCCTTGACACCTATATGGTATATTATAAATAATGTACCCATTAGTTTTTTTTATATCCTTTGGTGTACATACTTAAATCTAGTCTATCAATTAGAGAAATCAAATTCATACATTTACTAATATATTGTCATCTTATTGTACTCTTGTAGGTATCAGCTGATGTCAATGGGGGCACGAGGGGGTTCCTTCTTCATTTGTCGACAAAGGAAAGATAATTAATTGTTTAAGATTAATTATGCATGCATATGTATGCCACTTGTGTGTAGTAATAAATATTTTGCATGCACTTTATTGGATAGGGTGTAGTTCTTGAGCCTAGGCTAACAAGCATCTCAATTTGGAGTGATAGCCCAATTGTATGTAGACTTACATATTGTTATTTGTATTTTGTAACCATATTTGTTATGATGAAGTACATTTATATATAATTTCCAATCTTTTTTACTCTCATAGGTTACTCCCAGTGTGAGTGAGGCCCCACAAGAATCTTTCGTATCTTTGTTGACCCAACCCACTATTCCAAAGGAGGGATCAGTGGACGTAAGTTTTAATTTTAGTTCAACCAATTTGTAATTTTATTACGCTATCATCCTATTCTGTAGATTTATTACTCTATGTTGTGCCACTCTACTAGCTCATTATTGCAAATATATATTTATAGGTCAGAGTTGGTATTGATGGCATTGTCCCTTCGCTACCAAAGGCTTATGTTAGGACACCTGATCATGATAGGTGATCGAGAGGCCAGGTACAGATGTTTGTATTTATTTATAATTTTAATTAAATTAAATATGCCAAGTGGAATCTCTAAATGACCACAACTAAAATTACATCCTATGTCATAGGGGGGATCATCAAAATGTAGCCTCTTTGAAGAACTATTTGGCTTTGATTGATACTGCATCAAAAATAAGTTCAAACCCAAGTTAGATATTGATATATATATAAACTAAGCTATCTAACTTGGGTTTGAACATATTTTTGATGCAGTATCAATCAAATCCAAATAGTTCTTCAAAGAGGCTACATTTTGATGATCCCCCCTACGGCATAGGATGTAATTTTAGTTGTGGTCATTTAGAGATTCCACTTGGCATATTTATAGATGGCATATATGCGACATTTTACACCTTGAAACATTGATTTTGTAGACATTTTGAAATGACATGTGCCATACTTGTATATGGAGATACTTTTGATACTTTCTATATATAGAACATATTCATTTTTATGTTATATTTATGTCATCTTCTGTATATAGATTTAGTATTCATGTTTATGGAATTGAATGGTGAAGTTATATCTTGACTATGATTATCATTATGATTTAAATTATATCTTGTTGAAGTTATATGTCAATTTATTTGAGTTTGTTATAATAGATGAAATAAATTACCCAATGTAATAAATTACCCAGATGTTATAAATTACCTAGATGTAATAAATTAATATATGTAATGAATTTGTTGTCCTCGGTCACATACCTTGGGGTTACTTGGGTCAAGCATGGTCCTGAACGTTCTAGTGACTCCATGGGAAGAACGGGTTTGTTACTGACATTTAACCGGCCAACCAGAGTTGATGGAGTAGATGGTTTGATGCCAGGACAGACAGTTTGAAAGATACATTGCGGAGCTATTTTCAACTGACCCTCACTACAAGTTTTGCATCGACTGAGATTTCCTTACCAAATGCAAAAAAAGTCAAATTTCCCAAAGCTGAGAGAGGTTATTGTAGACCTCTGCAACATGATTTTTTAGCCCCTAATGGTTTTTTGATACCTCTGACAAGGTCTGAGATACGAGCCTTGGAAGATTGTTGCCCAATCATGCTTAGTGCATGTTAGGGTCACTTGGGTCGAACGTGGTCACGAGCATTCCAATGACTCCGTGGATGGAATGGGGTTGTCACTAGAATTTACCTGGCTAACCAAAGCCGATGGAGTAGACGGTTCGATGCCAGGATGGATGGTTTGAAAGATACACTATGGAGCTACTTTCAACGCACGCTTACTCTAAGTTTTGGCATCGATTGAGATTGCCTTGCCAAATGCAAACGAATTCAAATTGCCTAAAACTAAGAGAGTTTATTATATATCTTTGTAACATGATCCCTTAGCCTCTAATATTTTGTTGATACATCTCACGAGGTCTGAGATACGAGCATTGGAAGATCACGGCCCAATCGTGCTTAGTGCACCTTGGGGTCACTTGGGTCAAAAATGGTCGTGAGCATTCCAGTGACTCCATGGATAGAACATAATTGTCACTAGCATTTACCCAGATAACTAGAGCTAATGGAGCATACTGTTTGATTCCAGGATGGATGGTTTGAAAGATACACTATAAAGCTACTTTCAACTGACCCTCACTGCAAGTTTTGGCATCGACTGAGATTGCCTTGCCAAATGAAAATGAATTTGAATTGCCCAAAACTGAGAGAGGTTATTGTAAAAATTTGCAACACAATCATGTATCCCCTGACGGGTTGTCGATGCCTCTCACAAGATCTGAGATACAAGCCTTGGAATATCTCTGCCTAATCGCGCTTAGTGCACCTTGGGGTCACTTGGGTCGAACGTGGCCGCGAGCGTTCCAGTGACTCCCTGGAAGGAACTTGGTTTTTAGAAGAATTTACCTAGCCAATCAGATCCAATGGAGCAGGCGGTTTGATGCTAGGATGGATGGTTTAAAAGATACACTACAGAGCTACTTTCAACTGACCCTCACTGCAAGTTTTCGCATCGACTAAGATTGCCTTGCCAAATGCAAATGAATTTGAATTGCCCAAAACTAAGAGAGGTTATTTTAGACATCTACAATATGATCTTGTATCCCCTAACATTTTTTTGATACATCTTACGAGGTCTGAGATACAAGCCTTGGAAGATCACTGCCCAATTGCACTTAGTGCACCTTGGTGTCACTTAGGTCGAACATGGTCGCAAGCGTTCCAGTGACTCCATGGATGGAATGAGATTGTCACTAGTGTTTACCTAGCCAAATAGATCCAATGGAGCAGATGGTTTGGTTCCAAAAGGGACGGTTTGAAAGATACACTATGGAGCTACTTTCAACTGACCCTCACTGCAAGTTTTGGCATCGACTTAGATTGCCTTTTCAAATGCAAACTAATTCAAATCACACAAAACTGAGAGAGGTTGTTGTATACCTCAACAATAAGATCCTTTATCCTTTGATGGTTTGTCAATATCTCTCACGAGGTCCGATATATGAGCCTTGAAAGATCACTGCCCAATCACACTTAGTTCACCTTGGGGTCACTTGGGTCAAACGTGCTTGTGAGCGTTCTAGTGACTCCATGGAGGGAACGGGGTTGTCACTAGAATTTACCCAGCCAACTAGAGCTGATGGAGTAGAAAGTTTTATGCTAGGATAGGTGGTTTGAAAGATACACTACGGAGCTACTTTCAACTAACCCTCACTGCAAGTTTTGGCATTGACTGAGATCACCTTGCCAAATGCAAACATATTCGAATTGCCAAAAATTGAGAGAGGTTATTGTAGACCTCTGCAACATTACCCCATAGCCCTTGATGGTTTGTTGATACATCTCATGAGGTTTGAGATACAAGCTTTGGAAGATCGCTTCTCAATCGTGCTTAGTGCACCTTGGGGTCACTTGGGTCAAATGTGGTTGCGAGCGTTCTAGTGACTTTGTGGACAGAACGAGATTGTCACTAGCATTTAACCAGCCAAGCGGAGCTGATGGAGTAGATGGTTTGATGCCAAGATGGATGATTTGAAAGATACACTATGAATCTACTTTCAACTAACCCTCACTGCATAGTGAATCATTTACATCTATCATGTGTGTATCCATCTGATTCAAATAAACTTTCAAAGAATCAAAGATTGTTTGAAATGTTAAAAAATAATATCCTTAAAGTACTACAAACAAAAATCAAACATGTAAGAATTCAAACCATTCAAATGACATAAGTGAATAATTAAAAATTATGAGTTTTCATTGCCTATTTATGAGAAAATCTATACTTAGATCCCTTGTTGGCACTATTGGCCACCCAAACATGATTTTTGTCCTAAGTCCTTATCAAGACTTCTAGGACATTTAAATTTTAAATCAAATTGATTGTTACAAATTGCCATTATAGGCTTCAAAATATCTCAATTAACCATTAAGAATTCTTTTGTCCTTCTATCTCTAGTTGGATCTATGGTGACCTTAGGTGTCTTCATAGGCGCTCCTGCACAAGTTACAAACCACATACAAAACCAAGTTTATTAACTCAAAATAGAATCTAAGAAAGGTTAAATTAATACATATTGAATCTAAGCTTAATGAACTTAGAAAAACTTGCACTGAGTTAACTTATTACCTAGTCAAGTGTTCCTAAAGGGTCATCTCTTTTCTTCAGGATCTCCAATAGTGCTTCATGATCAGCAGTACTAATAGTCCAAAGCTATTTTGTCTTTGGTCTTCCTTGAATCTTTGACAACTTGATATTTTTTGCTATAACAAGGTGTGAATACATGAGAATAGTTTTGTGCTTCTCATAGTCTTCAAATGCAGGAATTCCATTATTTCTAATCATGTATGTTCACAGCCATGTTTCCACAACAACAACTGAACCAATAGGATACGTGAACCCATCACCATTTATCAATGGTGGTACAAGCTTTTGTTTACCTTGTACACACTATGCTAACCAATAATCTAACCTCTCATCATTCCCCTATGGTGCAACCAATGCAAAAACATCTCGTAGTTATAGAAGATATGAAAGATGGTCATACACAACTGAAGTGTACATATCATCATTTCTGATAAAGGGTGTCAAAGATAAAGGAGTTACATACTATGGAACCCAAGTATCCACCCACTCACTTGACTCACAATGATCCCAATCATACTAAAAACACATGGGGCAAAAACAAGCCAACTCTCATGTCCAAATGATCCATGTACTACTATTGGAGCTTTGGAATGAATGCATTTTTGAAAATTCTTTCATTGTTTGACAATCCAATCTATCTCCTATAGTTCCCTCCTCAACCAACCAAAATAATCTATGCACTGTAGAATCAAGAGTCCTCCCTGTGACAATGCTAAAGTACACCAATCAACAATAGAATGATCATCAAGAAGTACAGCACCTAAAATCCTCAATTAATCCTTACCTAGAGCTCTCTTAACACATGCACCTGATCCATCATGCTCCCCTTTCCCATGCCCTGAATCAAAAAAATTCCAAATATGAGGTACACCTCTCTCCACATGCATTCTACACAACCAATAAAACATTTTGGCATTCTTAAATTGACCGGTGCAATTATCTGACCAAATGAGATGCCTATCCATAACAATACCATTTTCCTACAAGAAGTCAAAATACTTCTGGAAACAATGTTGAAAAAACTCATGAGAGTGATAGCTATCATCTCTCATATAAAAATGGTACTCTCTGATTATCTTCCTCTCATCTTTTGTGCTTTTAGCAGACTATCTATATGTGACGTGTACAAAATAGCAACCTGAATGGAATTTTAATATTGAGCTTGAGTCTCATTTTGGGGCTGTAATGTATAGTTCTCCGCAAATTGTACAACAAATATAATAGTTCCAATGGGGAAAGTGTCCTTACCCATCCTAAATTGTTGATCCAACTATTGAGACCTGTGACCTTGTAAAATAGATTTGTCTTGAAATCTAAAAGAAAATCAGCAACATTGTATTCTTTCGCAACTAACTCACATCTAGAGCCTTCACCTCCACTCTTCAATGTATATTTCACTAGTTCATATACTTTTTTTTGGATGAGTGTCTTTCCAAATCATGTTCCAAACCCTCATGAAAACATGTCCTAAACTTGGACAAGCCACCACATTCTAAGCACTTGGCATTTAAGAAAATTTTTTTATAAAATAAACAACCATCATCTCTACGACATAAAAATTGATCTAACAAGTCTCTTGATGATTTGGGAAGACCAATTGCACCACAATCCTCTAGTATTTCATTAGTATGCAAAGTAGAACAAATGGACCATAATAGTTCATGATGCATTGAAAACTCAACATGATATTTGCAACAACATGTATTCCCAATCTTAAGGGGTACACAATAAAATGGCTTCACGGATTCAAAAGACCTTCGGGATATTTTAAATGTTGGATGTGTCTCACAAATTGTTTTTTACAACATTTTTTGACTTACCTCCACATAATGTTTAGGATGTGGAGTGTGGTCTCGATTGCCAACTCTCAACTTCAAGACATCTTTCACATTTGGTGACACTCTTGAGTTAGCATGCCAAAATTGTTGAATTGAATCCTTGACAACATATGCTAGCTTCTTATCAAAATGTGGAAGTATCCCACCATAAGCCCATGTATCAATTTGAAGTGAATCATCAAGTCTTTCTCTTCTTCCAAGTGCTCTATCCAAAGTTTTATGGTCTATATTGAAGTCAACACAAGTTTGTCCCATCAAACAAGCCTTTTTCAACTAATGACTTACTAAGGAGGTTGTAATAACCCTCTGAGAAACTCTTTTGTCTTCATAATGATATTGAGAGCATTGAGAAGATTCTTCACAAAAATGTCATTTATCTCAACTGCACAAAAATTTGACATTACTCAACTTGATGTCTTGTTTCAAAAAAAATGATCATAAAGTCTTGAAACCCACAACCTAACAGTTCTATGTGATCTCTTTCCTTCCTAATTATTCATAATGTTCTCCTCAATTTCAATTAACCATTTAGGTGTTCTCAAAAGCCCTGAATTTGAAGATTGATTATATTTATTGCAAGGGACTTCATTTCACATATAATTTGGAGATGTGTAACATTCATGCGGTTCTTGTGTAACATTTTCATTCCCCAAGTCTAAATTTTCAATCTCCATTTGAAAATTTTCATCTACATTCCATTCATTATCATTCCCCAAATTTATGTTTTCATTCCCCAACTCTACATTTTCATTCTGTATCTCTACATTTTCATCTTCACTCCATACATTGTTATTCACAAAATTAATTTCCATATTATTTTCAAATTCAACATCCTCTTCACTTGCAACTACATTGACAGGGTCACCTTGATTAATGCTTAACATACCTTCTCTCTTTCTTCTATGATTTTCTCTTTCTTTTTCCCTCTATGCTTGAATTTCTTCATCTGTCACCTTCCTCTTTCGTTTATACTTTCGACAACTGCTACTTCCCATGTTGAGACCACAAGTTGACAAAAAAAAACTTAAATTAACTAACTTTGAAAAAATGGGCCCCAAATCACTTTTGTTTTCTGCAACATGTCTGAAACCCGTGAAAAAAATCTAAAATTGCGTGATTCTCTAGTCTGTGGAGAGGGAATATTTTGGTCAAAATAAAAACAGTCCACAATCGGGTACCCGATATTATCAGGTACCCAAAAAAATGGCAGGAGTAAATGAAAAATGAACGTTTAGATATAAAAAGAGGTTTAAAAGAGTATTAAATATAAATATTTAAATTGTATAATATATATATATATATATTATAATATCTTATATATATTAATATATAAATTTTATAGATCAAAATATTTAAATTGTATTTCATATATATTTTATATTATTATATTTTATATTAATATATTTTTTTATATATTAATATGTATAGTATATAATTATATAACGTTTAAATAGTATACTTATATTTACATTATAAATAAATATTATATATATGTGTGTGTGTGTGTGTGTTATATATATCTAACATATATTCATGGGGTCTTCCTATGGGTCTTAACACGTGATAAGGTGTAATAGGACCCCTAGGAAGTCCTCATGACCCATTTCGACACATTACAATGCTCAAGTGTGTCCCAAGCAGTTCTACGACCCCTTACGACACACTTGAGCATTCCAATGTGTCAAAAGGGCTCATGGGGTCTTTCTAGGGGTCCTAACATGTGATAACGCATACTAGGACCCCAATGAAGTCCTCATGACCCCTTTTGAAGCATTAGAATGCTCAAGTGTGTCACAAGTGGTCCTATGACCCCTTAGGACATACTTGAGCATTCAAATGTGTCGAAAGGGGTCATGGGGTCTTCCTAGGGGTCCTAGTAGGCCTTATCACACCTTAAGATCCCTAGGAAGTCCTCATGACCCCTTTCGACACATTAGAATGCTCAAGTGTGTCCCAAGGGGTCGTACGAACCCTTAGGACACACTTGAGCATTCAAATGTGTCGAAAGGGGTCATGGTATCTTCCTAGGGGTCCTAAAACGTGATAAGGCATACTATGACCCCTAGGAATACCCTGTGACATCTTTTGACACATTAGAATGCTCAAG
>MU224413.1:4162605-4209078 GCA_018584345.1 Thuja plicata
ATTGTGATTAAGGAGAAGATAAGATGTTCTTTTTCTATCCTCAAATGCACAAATGGAAGATCCAAGTTGATCAACCCAAAAGAAGGGCTAATGCACAAATGAATCAACTATTTGGAAAAGAGAATAAGAAGAAGGATATCTTAAATTATATAAATTGATTGAATGTATATGTTTGATTATAGTAATTGAAAAGGATAGTAAGAAGAACCAACCTTACAAATTTGCAGATCAAAGAATGCTATTTTCTGAGGTCTGTAGACTATTTTTGGAAAATCTAACAGTTGATCCCGAACCAAAATGCAGAGACGAACAAAACCAAAAAATATTTTTCCATTCCGATGTCATCTTATAAAAAAGGTTGACCTTGACCCACAAATGTCAACCCTGACCCAATAATGTCGACCCTGACCTGCACAGGTCCGACAGAGAATCTGTTCTTGCCGTCTGAAAGAAAGCCAAAAAGGGTATCCAGATCTGGTCTCAAAACTGCAATCCTAAACTTGTACCTACAAGAAAAAGATGATTGTTTATTTTGGGGGAGGGGTTTGCCTTGGTCAAACCCAAGTTTTGGAATTAACCTCAAATATATGTAATTGAAATTGTAGAAATGGACAAAGTAAATGCATAAATTCACCTTGCTTGTAAAAGTCCTTGTGGAGGATTCAAATCCTTCAATCCACAAGTATGCTTCAAAATGTGGAATGTAGAAAGGTAGGATGTCTTCAATCTCTTGCTTGTAGATCTCCAACACCAAGTCTTGAATGGGTTCTTGAATTTGGAATAGGCTTGGAAGAAGGTGGATAGAGAGATCACCAAAAGGGCACTATGTAGCTTGAATCCTTCAATGGCCTCCAATGGATCTCCTTCATGAAAATGGATGCTTGAATGGATGACTGCTTGCTTGAAATATTACTCCTTAGATTGCTTGAATTTCTCTTGAAGATAGTTTTGAGAATGCTTGATCAAAATTAGAAGACTTCGATTTCACTTGATGATGGTTAAAGAAAATGAGAGGAGAAGGCTCCCTTTTATATGAAACTAGGGCACAATCTTCTAAGGAAGATGACATGGGATAATTAAATTCCAATTAGACCCATGCCCCTAGAAAAGGATCTATATTAAATATAATTTAGGAATCAACGCTTCAGAACCCGAAACAGCCGACCCGGAAGCGGGAAAATTGAATTTTGGATGACCCCTGACAGCCGACAAGTTTCCAGTTTTGAAAGGGGGACCTTGGTCAGGGTCGAGGTCAACCCTGACCTATGTTAGGGTTGAGGTCAACCCTGACCTAGGTCAAGGTCAATTTTGACCTTGACACAGGGGGTTAGAACCCCTGGAAAATATTCCAGGTGGGGTAGAAGGTGCCCGAAGAGGCCCAATAAGGGTCCTAAACAGGCACAGAAGCAGAGAATGATGCAAAAATGGGAGGATGATATGATGGAGGTCAAAAACATCCCCTAAGGAGGGCTAAACACTCTTAACATGGAAGTGCTTCCATTTTAAGATGATACAGTAGTATGTTGCCATCAATGCGAACGGGAGATATTGATGAACTATAACTAATTAAATGTTTTAAAATAACAAAGATGATAATCACCAAGATGCAGAAAGTAAATGAAAGACATTAAATTAGTTAATGTATTGTATTGTCATTGATGTCAACTTGATATGGTATTATTTATCATACAAATATTGTCACAACACTTAAAGATATGAAGAGAAATTTTTTTTGTTGTTGGTAATCATATACACCGAGTGACAGTAAACCCCAAGGGATAGTGAACCCTGAGAAAAAACATTCACAGTGTTACCTGAAAAACAGTGATAACCGAGCAAGTATTATAGAGGTAACTGCAGTTGTCACCGAATAGAACTTAAGTTCATGCCCAAGCTATCTGTAGTAGTCACCGAGCACAACTGAAGTGTTGACAGAAAAGAACTGAAGTTAGGAAAATGAAAAAACAACTTAGCTGGTAGGAGCTAATTATAGAGTTAACCGATTGTTTACTTTGTTTTCATCAATCAGTTGAAAGTTAAAGATAAGAATGATATTTAAAGCATGTTTTATTCCATAAAACAAGGAGAGATTCACGAAATAAAACTAAAGAAAGCATGTCGAGATTTACAGATCAACAAGTGATCAACAAAGAATAAAAGAAGGACAAGGAACAGTGAAATAATGTCTATATAAAGAGACAAGTAATTCATTATCAAGAGAGGAATGTTGAAGATAATTTTAGAAGTCTACATACAGATCTGATCATACAAGCTGAAGAACAAAGCTAATAATTCTACAGACATCGAGCAACAAAGAAGCAACAACATTCACCGAGTAGAAAGAAGTGGAGCAAAGGAATTGAAGAGAACAATGATTAGAAGAGGTATTATGAGCTTACAATAGATCTAAAAATCTGCAAGATTAAGTTGTATTTATGAACAGATCATCTACTGTTTCAATTTAACCGTTGATTTAGAAAATCTTTTAACAGAGTAGGATTTAACCATCCTTTATATTTTGAGATACATCCCAAGGTGTATCAAAAGGTTTTCATGTTGACATCATAGTGAATTATAGGTCAAGTGATAAACTATTAGTTTTAAATCCTCTAACAAGGTCACACTTAACAGTGTGTTGGTAATCTTTAATAGGGTTGGCTCTTCACCGAACTCACTTCAAAAGAGTGAAAATTTTGGGTTACTGGTCCCAAGTGGTTTTTCCCCTAACAGGGTTTCCATATTAAAAATCCATGAGTCAAAATTTAGATGGCTCATTGATTTGATGTTTTTCTTTACATGTTACTTAAACAAGATTGATCAGTAGACACTAAGTTATTTACTGTATTTTGGTAAAGGTTAAGAAAAGATAGACTGCTATTAGGTAAAGGTTAAGGAAAGGATAAATAGTATATTCACCGGGGAACATATATTTTATAAAGGCATACATCTATTAGGACTGAAGATAACTAGAGGTTTTATATTTGTGGTATAAATTTTTGGTTTAATTATTAGATTAAATATTGAGGCCACTAATTCACCCCCCCTCTAAGTAATTATAATAGTGTCTAGGTAATGATAATAGATCTATATATTCTAGATTAATTTTAGTGGAATAAATAAAAATTAAAAAATTAGAATTATATTATATAGTCATATAATCTCATGCTAGTGAGGAAGTAGGGATTCCCTCTATATATTTGATCCATGAATTTTACAAGGCCCCTATTCCTTCTAAGTTGTCTTTTTCTTCTCAATTTGTTACCCATTCAGATAGAGTTTTTCATGAGATTATAATCTTACTATAGTTATTATTTGAGTCTACCTCAAAGGTACCTCCTTTATATCAAGATTAGGATTTTTTGGAGCCTGTCTCCCATTCATGAGATTTTAAAGTTGAGATAGGTGATTATCTCATTTGAAGCCCTGGTCCTCACAAGGTAGTATTGAAAGATATGGAAGATCTAGTACATAGCTTCTATAAGAAATCTCAAGATAGCCTAATAGAGGAATTGGAATACCATGCTTGCGAGTCCCTTTTTACTGTTTCTCAAATGAAAAGAAAGGGACAACTGACCTTCACCCCTATAAAGCCAAAAAGGGGGAGACCTATTGGAAGAAACATAACCAACCAAGAGATAGGAATAGACATTCAATTAAATATTTCTTGGAGCTTGAAAATAGATAGAAGGACATCAAATAGACTATTGGAGAAATATAACTCGTCACCTAGTCTCAGTCAATACCAAATACCAAGAAGCAAATTTCATCCCCATCGCTAGTTAAAGAGGGGAACAAAAATTTATAGTCAGGGATTACTGATAGGAATCATACCATTCAAAATTCTAGGATGCGGGGTGTAGGTCATTCTCCTAATAGAAAATGAAGGTTATTAGCTAGAATGTTAGGGGCATAAATACCTCTAACAAAAGATTTTTGGTTAAATATCAAATAGATAACTCTTACTCAGATCTAATTATTCTTTAAGGAACCAAATTCACAACTGCCATGGCAGAAAATGTTTTCAAATCTTGGCAAATTTGGAAATATTTGTCGGTTCTAACTATTGGTGTCTAAGGGCATCTTTCTATTCTTTGGAAACTAGACTATTTGACCATAGAAATGGTATCCTCATCACAAAACTAGATGCTTGTGTAAGCTAAATGGCGTGGGTTTGATATACCTTGAGAAAATTTAATATATATGGACCTATTTGTACTCAAAATTAAAAGTCACTGTGGGAGCTCTACTTTCATCTTTATTCTCTCACTTGGACATGGAGCTTGTCATTCTAGGTGGTGACTTCAATGCAATCACAAATAATAGTGAAAAAATGGGTGGTATAATCCCTCTGTTAGAAAAATAAATAAATTATTTGCCTAGTACTATTACCACCAACCACTATCAGCATAGTTAGACTGGAAACTTCAAGCACCGTCCAACATTGTTCACACAATGCACAATTCAAGAATTTTCTCATAATTCTAGGGTATTCTAAAGACCTATATTTAAAGAGGCAATTGTAATGGCTTGATTATCAAATATTTATATCATCACAATGTTTAATAAAGTCTCCCATTTGTGTTTCCTATGTATGTTTCTCCTCTATGTATCTATTTTCTTAACATGGTATCAGTGCACATGTGATCTTGGGTGTGAATCTTGGGTTTGAAGAGTGTTCTGAAAGCATCTGCACTATGCAAAGTTGTGCAAGAGTGTTGCAACCCATGTATAAAAGTTGTAAGGAAAAGATTAAAAAATGGCTGCAGCTACAATGTCTTCTTTTGTGACTTCTACTGCAATGTTATCATCACTGGGTCATTCAAATTCTATTGCGTCTTTGTCCTCTCATTCTCCTGTTCTTCTGAGAATGTTGTTGATTGTAGCATGGAAGGATTAGAACATTGAATAAGGAAAACACAAAGAGAATTTTATGCTGAATAAAAGATCATGGAGTTTTAAAGAGTACATCAAAGGGAGTTGTGTGTTTAATGGAGAACCAAACTGTTATGTTTTAAGGTATTATGAATCTCCCCAACCACTGCTTAGAAAGAAGGATTTAATTAATTTCTAGTAGAAGTCATCTTGTATCTAGATAAAGTTGAAGAAATCATTTGAAAAAATCTTGGAGAATTATATTGTGAATATATTATTGTCATTGTGTAAAGGTCTATCTAAGATATTAATTTTATTTTTAAGTCAAAAGTGTTTGGGTTGAAGGTGAGAGAATTGTTTTTATCTAAATGTGCCATAGTTTTTAACTTGGTATATCCCTCAAGTTCCATATGATTGTTTGAAAGATGTTCCCCAAAGAAATTGATAATTTCATTTTGTAAAGTGATTGATAGTATTTGGGAGGCTGTTAGGAAAAGGTCAATCTCAATTAGTGTGCAATCATGAAGTTGAAGAATTTATTATACCTGAGGCATTGTAAGGGGTGCATTCTCAGTTGTACCTGACACCCCAAAATTTTTTGGTTACTTATTGATGAACCATGTATCTGAAAAGGAATCCTATAGAACTAGTGATTACATTGGCTGGGTACGCATGTATCTCAGTAGATGGATTTCTTTTTATATGGACTCAATAATCAATTTTGATACAGGTACAAGAAAAGAGAAAATCCCTGAGTGATGATGGTTTCCCTATAATGATGACTTGTGGTCATTAAAACCACTTTAGTTCATGCTCTAGCTTCAACCACTTTCTTATTTAACATGTTAGGTTTGTGGTGAGCTAAAACCAGTTGAATGCAAAGTTTGTAGTGACTGAAAAAGTACTTCAAACATGCACATTGGTTAGTGGTAATCTGTGAAAACCCAACAGTGATTGGGGAAACAATGTGAAGAATTGGATTTAAGTGATTGTAAATGGGTACCTGACAAGGCTTTAAGCTAGGAGCCATCATTTATAAATTATGGGGGGATATCTTAAACAATTTGATAATTAATTTATGAGGGAATGTTGGAAAAATAAATTAATTATGTTCCAAGTACCAGCACAGTTAGACTTGAAACTTCCAGCACCATCTAAAATTATTCACACAGTGCACAATTCTAGAAAGTTCTCATAATTCTAGGGTATTCTAAAGACCTCTATTTAAAGAGGCAATTGTAATGGTTTGAGTATCAGATCTTTATCTCATCATAGTGATAAATAGAGGCATCCACTTATGTCTTTTGTGTGTGTGTTTCTCCTTATCTATTTCTTAACATGAGTGGTATAATCCCTCCAAGTAATGTGTTAGAGGATTTTAAAGAATTTATTGATGTCAATCACCTAGTTGATTGTCTCCCTAGCATTGGGAATTTTACATGGACAAACATGAGAAAAGGTTTCCACCAAATTGCAGAAAGGTTAGATATATATTTCTAATTAGAATCTTGGCTTACTTCTCTTATTGATTTCTCCTCCAACATTATTCCCTTTACAGGGTCAGACCACTTCCCAATCACTTTAGATCTCAAGTTGATCATGCCTATGGTCAAATTATCTTTCACGTTTGAAACAATGTGGTTCCATGATAGCTTAGGTGAAGACATCCAGTAGAGTGGGGGCTGAAGGATGGACCAACAACGTTTGCTCTGATGGTTGTGTGGAGATAGGGGAATTTTTCTCTTTGAGATCATTGCCATTATTGAAGTGAGACAACAAGATTTGATTTGTTTAGCAAATCCCATTCTATTGAGTAACAAATGTGGAAGACTTGAAAAGACCTATTGAATATTGCTTAGTATATTCTCATCTTTGAGGACCTCCTCAATTCTATATTTGGTCATAAGGATTTTGGCTTCTTTGTTATAGTGGAGTTTTCTTGTTTTCTTCCAGTTTCAAAAACTTTTTCTTTATGTAATATTTTTGTTTTAATAATTATAATTTTAATGGTTATGACCGTTTTTAGCCTTTAAAAAAAAAAATCAAGTTAGTTCCATTCATTTAGAAGCTCAAATGTTAGCATGCACTATTATACATGAAAGATTATATGTTTTAGTTCTACAGTTTTAGATCCACTGGAGACATATTAGTTTCCACTAGCATTGCCACTCCACAAAATAGAAGTGTATATTGCTTTTGAATATTTATCTTGTGTAGTATAACTAGGTATTATATATTTGGTATTTACTTTAAATTAATATGTTATCTTATTATAATATATTTTTAATTATTAGTAGAATTAATTTAATCATACAATTCAATGTGGGTCACTTTTATCTAATTATTTGTTATGAGAATAATTAAGAAAAATACATTATTTCTTATATGTTTTTTATTTAAAAAAGTAGCCAAAACTGGGGGCTGACCCGAATAGAAAACCAGCACGAGGAGTGTTGAAAACCAGCAAACCACCCACAACAAACCCTTAGCCTATGCCAATTTTGAAAACCAAAAACTAAGAAATAAAATCAACAGGCCCCAGCTCCAACACAGAGCTGGTAACCAGCCTGGAAGTCCTAATAGGCCCCAACCTCACCATGAGGTTGGTAACCAACCTGTGGTAGTGATTACCTGTAAAGTTAATATCAACAGTAACGAACAATAGAAAGCAAAAATTAACAGTAAAAACTAGTCTGATAGTCTTCACAAGCCCCAACCTCACCATGAGGTTGGTAACCAGCCTGTGGGAGTAATTACGAGCATATTTAACATCAACAACAAAAAACACCAGATAGCATTATCTAGAATTAACACGGAGATCAAAAAGGCCAACCACGCCCATCCAGAGAGTCCAGTCAAAAAGGTTAATCACTCCCTTAAATCCACTATATAGTCACTAATTGTGTAGAGAAAAAAATTTAATTGGCTATTATAGTCACTAATGGAGAAGTTTGAGTTTCCTGTGTAGGCTATTTTTGTTTTAAAAAAAATGACTTAGAACCTATTCATATAAAATTTTGATGGATTGTCAGTCAATGCATTTGGTGGGTAACTAAGTTCATTATTCTATCTTTTTTGTTGGATCACATGTTTGATTGGTCAATTATCAAGTTTGAACACAAAATCAAAGTTTTTAGAAATTTCACTATTTAGACATAAAACAATACAAGTAATAGTATAAAGACTAAATGCGAAAAAAAAAGACATGTAACTGAATTGCATTTTGATAATAAACTTGCTATAAATTTATGAAAAAAGCAAAACAATAATATCTATTACTATTTTAAAAAATAAATAAATATTAAATAATTTTATAATCATTTTTGTAAATTTTAGTAATGATTAACATAAATTTCTTTGAATTTGAAATTGCAATAAAATATAAAAAGATAATCCCTAGATAAGGAGCACTTTTATAATTTAAAAACAATAAAAAAATATCAAAACTACCTATACAATGACGTTTAAAATAATTTTGAAAAATATGTAAACTAAATACCCTAGCTTTTGTCGGTCTTGTGCCGAATTAAATGGAAGAAACGTTTAGCATGTGAGTTTCTCTTACAACCTGTTTCGAAACTATTGACCGGTAAGAAACATTTCTCTTTTTATTACCCCTCTTATGTGCTCATCGCTGACGAAGAAATCCATTGATATTTTTAGTTCACTGCTGACCAGAACAATTCTTTACTATTACGCCATGACTATTGTTCTAACTTGGCGTGCAGTCAAACAAACAAACAACAAAGGCATTCATATTTATGTATAAATACACAGAATAATCTAATCTAATTGGCATCACACAAAACAAATTTCTATCCTATTTCTCTCAGATGGGTGGATTCGGATTTATGCAGAGTTGCTTCAAATTACCTGCTACAAATGATGTGTTTCCTGAGGAAGAGGATGATGATAAGGCAAAGAAGATGAAGAGAAAAAGTAAGGATTCAAGTGACAGTGAAAATGGCGAAATTGTTGTATCTAAGTTGCCTCTAGGACCCAATCTAGTGGGAGTATATGTCAATTAGACCTCTTCCGTTCTGGCTCTATATCACACTACACTTAGTTGGAGGGGGTTTTGAAGATAAGAATGATGCGGTCGAGGATGATCATGATTCTTTTTTTGCTTTAACAAAACTACAGTCTGCAAACTGCTACGTTAGGATTTGTTTAAGTGTTTAGTTTTAAAGTTTACTTATTATGTATTTAGAGTTTGTAATGATAATATACAGAATTCATTTCTGGTTGTTCGCTCAGTTTTGAGTAGGTTCAGTTTTGGTTTTTTTCACTATAATGTTAGTGTGGTTTAAATATCATAACCTTTCAATTGATAATATTAGAGTAGGTTGCAGAAATGTTTTTTGTGCATGTAGCAAACTTGGGGGACAATTATTTCAAGATGGCTAATAACAGTCACTAATTATTCAACTTCTGTTGTTTATCCAAGTCAAATATGATTATTAGAGTGTTAAAATGATGATCCTGCTAGAAGTGGGATACACGGGACTTGTAGGTTAGAATTCATAGAATGGATTGATACCAATTTTTCAAAAAATTGGGTGAAAGGCGGCAAAAAGAAAGACAATAAAGCTTTTCTCATAATTAAATTTGTATTGGATATTTCAATTTCCCCCAAATTGTATGTATGAAAAAAAAAAATATGAGACGTTCTACAAATTACATACGAAGGTACAAACAAAATTAGATTCGAAATTTTTAAACTTTTTAAAGAGAATTTGAAAATTGAAGGATGAAAGAAATTGAGTTCATTCAAGAATTTATTACTAGGAATTAACAAGTTGTAAACTACCCGAGGATTCAAGAAGAAACTATACCCGAAAAGAAAAGTTGTACAAAAAAATGTTAAGATCTCTTCCTCCCAAGCTTGTTCTACTAATGATAGAACATTGAAGAAAGTAAAGATCCAACCACTTTCAATGTTCTAGAGTTGATAAATTCTTTACAATCTCATGAAAAGCGTATTCAACATTCTACAAAACACTGCTAAATCTCAAGGTGAATATTCTTCTAATAACAAAAGACAAGGTAGAAGAAGAGAATGAAGTTTTGTGGACCATAGGAATACCTTGTGTAGGTATAGTGAAAGGTAGGGACACTATGAATCTGAGTGGAGAAAAAAGAAATCTAAAATGAATAAGTCAAGTGCCAATTGTACTGAAGAGTTTTCTATAGTTGTAAAACATTCCCCATTCTTCATATGCAATATGGTAAAAGAAGAGATGAGAATGTGTGGTTCTTTGATAATGGTTGATCACATGACAGGTGAATGTGATCATTTTGTAAAATTAGATGAGTCAACATGATGTCAAGTTAATTTTGGATATGATCAAGAGGTTTCTATAATGGGATAAGGTAACCTTATGGTCAAGACTAGGCAAGGAGAAACTGCTCATGTTCATGCAATACTTTGCTTGTGCTAAGATTATAGCATAATCTTTTAATTATTGGACAATGTGTAGCCAAAAACTATAAAATACTGTTTGAAGATAATGGTTGCAAATTATTTGGTAAATTTGATTATTATCATCTTGTAGCAAAGGCATGTATGATAAAGAATATATTGTTTCCTCTTAGACTAGTTCTAGCAAGATGAGTGCACTAAAAAATAACTAGAAATGGTTCATGGTTATGGTATCAAGGTTATGGTCATCTAAACTTTCAAGGGTTCATTTTTCTTCACAATAAGAATATGGTAAGAGGGTTTTGTACAATCCAGACCAAACAAAAAGTTTGTTTAGGGTGTACACAAAGAAAGCATCATCGATATAGTTTTTGGAGAAACAAATCTTGGAGTGAATAGTTTTGTTTAGGGTATAGGATATTTAAATTTATATTGAATATAAACACACAGAGAAGCTCGAGGGTTTGGGGAGTGCTAACCCTTCTAAGATGGAGGCAGACAAAGATGAACATGAAGAAATTGGTGGAAGGATGAAATCCATATCTTCAATAGGAGTGTCCTGTTGTGACCTAATCACACATCGCCCATCAGAGATAGGCCCCCCTTGTCTTTTCGCTTTTTTGCCCCTTTTTGTTTTTGTCATTTTAGTGGCTCTTAGTTTTGGTCTCTTTTAGTTCCTTGTGGTTCCTTTTGAGATTGGCGAGTTTTGACCGAGTCCTCGATCAAAGGTAGTTTCGATTGTAAGGTTTTGTCCGATTTGGATATATTATTATTTTGATGGTAATTCTTTACAAAACCCACATAGCAAGCACGAAGAGAACCATGTCTTTATGATTAACAATTTAGAGGAGTATTGTAATTGTGTCAAAATGCGCACACAAAGGGGGTTAGAAATATACTTGGTAAGGGAATATCTACAATCGGCATGACAGTATTCAAAGGTCTAGAAATGCTCACCTTTATTGATGTATCCTTATTGAGTCAAAATTCAACATATTGAAGGTGAGAGAAAGAAGATTAGCAGACACGGGAAAATCAAATAGAGAGGAAGAATGAAAATCCTCAAATTTTTGAGAAATACAAAACTTGAAGAATTATCCTATGCCTGACATGTCCTTTCGATATGACGTTGGTAACAACCTCGAAATATCCAGACAAATCGGCAGGAGAGTTATTTCCTGGCAAACAAGGAGAAATTGTGGATTTCTATACAAAAGGCTAATAGCTGAAGTTGTGTCAAAAACATCGCAAATTCAATTAAAAGTTATTGGAGCATAAATTGAAAAGCAAAATAGCGACCTTTCGAAATGTCAATAGTAGGGTGCACAAGATGTAGTTCTCTTTCATAGCGTGAATAAAATTCTTCATATGCCCAAGTCCATTTGGGAATGATTCCACTATTAACAAGAAAAGGTTGTCAGAAGGGAATTCTATCAACCACAGAGAGAATCCGTTGCGAGCTGGAAAGGGGGCTCAAAGCACAATGATGAGAACATTGAATTGCACCCAAGAACGGAAAGTTGCAAGTTGAAGAAATCTTTAGCCACGCCCAAGCATGTGCAAATGAAATAAAGAGAAGGAATACTTTAGAACGAACAACATGCCAAAGAATTCACGGTCAGGTGTGAAAGTGTTTGAAATCCCAATATAGGAGAAAATTCAAGCCCAACAAGAAATGATGAACGTGAAGGAAGTTATGTAAATATGGATAGTGGTAGAAGTAAAATATTGAAGATCGCGTTCAGAAGAAAAGAACTCCAATCCTTCGTATGTTCTAATTGGCTCCCAAAACACATTCGAATTGAGAAGGATTTGTCTTGGGTCTTCAAAGGGGCTTGAATTAGTAGTTTGAACACTAAACTCTGGATTCATTCATGACCCAAGAACAAACACCAATATCAATGATCAACGAAGAGATGAGGGAATCCACAAAAAACATCTACATGCACCCAAGCGCAATATTTTCCAAGACAAGTAATTTGTAGAAGAGAGGTGGCTTGTCAGTGGACTCCCAACGTACTACTCCAGTCATGGAAAAGAATCCATGAAACATCTGAGAAATCGTGCCTCGTGAAATTTTGCAAACAAAATTCCACCAGTGACCTCTCAATGCTCTTGGCGTGCAGATGAGATGATCACGGGATATCCTTGGCATTACAGCAACACTCTGTGTGTGCTCAACACAAGGCATACAGAATGAAGAAAGCAAAGAATGAGTTCATCACGAGATGAATTAAGGAAATGGAAATATCTGCGCACAAGTGCATCTTCAAGCTCATAATCCGGGCAATCATGGAATCCCTGACCGGTGAGAAAATCCTTCATTCTACAAAGTTGCACCTAAAAAAGGAGCGCACTTTCTTGGATTTGAAGGAAAATCCAAAATCCTTCACCAATCCAAAATGTGCCGAGCACATTCTAATGCAAGTCAGGGAATCCCGGATGCCAGGCAAAATAACGCCCACAAAGAAGTAAGGAGCGTAGTTTTGTGAAAGTCGGGGAATCCAGGAAGCCAAAGAAAATCCAACACCAAGCTTTTATTCTGCCCACAAAATCAGGAGCATAGTTCAACGGACTCCAGGGATGGTCAACGCAATCCAAAATCCTTCATGAACCCAAAATGCCGCCCACAAAAGGAGCGCACTTTCTTGGATTTGAAGGAAAATCCAAAATCCTTCACTCCAATAAAAATCTCACTTGGCGCAAATAAGAGGCGCAGTTTCATGGACTTGAAGAAAAAATCCAAAATCCTTCACTTTCTTAAAAGTGCGCTCGAAAGCATTACGGTGGTAGTTAAAAGTTTTTTTAAAATTTTGGAGAGGCTTAAATTTTAAAATGCCCCCTTTTTTTATGGTCTAAGGCATATGGACATTTTCAAGAGGTAATCGAAAAGGGGCGACGATAAAAGACTGAAATGGGAGATATTATTCAACTATTGGTCGGAAAGTAATCGCGAAGATTAAATTCGATTGAAACTCGGATTGTGTTTTATTTAATATTGAATCTTTGAAAGGTTGGAAATTCAAAAAATTGAAATTTTGGAAAGTGTGAAAATTTCCAAAGTCAAAGGAATCGAGAAACATTAAAAATCCAAAATTTTGGAAATTTGAAAAATTCCAAAAAATGGAAAACTTTGAAAAGTGGGAATCTTGGAGAATTCCAAAATTTCAGAAAGTAGGAGAAATTCAGGAAACCTTGAAAAAATGAAGTCATGGAAATTGAAAATCCCAAACACGTGAAAAAATCTAGAAGTGAGAAAGTTTGAAACTTAGAAAATTTTGGAAAATTTTGAAAATTTCAGAAAATCCTAAAAAATTCCAAAGTTTGAAAATTCTGAAATCGTGAAAATCCAAGACTCGAAAATTTGGGAAGATGGAAAATCTTGAAAATTCATGAAATCAGCGAAAGTTGAAAAAGCAGAAATTGTGAAGAATTCTGGAAAAATCCAAAAAATTGGAAATTTGAAAAATCTCAAAAGCTGGAAATTTGAACAGAAGGAGTTTCTTTTTATTAAAATCTAATATTAATTAAATATTAATTTATTTAATATTTAATTTAAAAACCTTCAAAAAATCAAAAGAGCAACAAAGAGGAGAAGTTATTAATTAAATATTGATTTTCATCTATATTTAATTATTAATAAAAAAGTGACAAGTCAATTATAAAATTTGGAAGGGTAAAGTGGAATTAAATCGCTTTTTTTGAATTCATATTAAAAGATTAAATATTGAAATTTATTCTTTTTTAATATTTAAAATGAGAAAATCAAGAGGATGGATAAAATGAAAACTTCATCATAAAGTAAAGCGCTCAGATTGGAAGTTTTTTTAAAAAATTGGATAAAAGCAATGACAAGTGGCGCTTATGGGAAAGAATCTTTACCTAAATTAGCAGTTTCCTAAAATTAGCTCTTGGCTTTTAAAGTAGCTTTTCAGGGTTTTAATCTATATATGAAGACTCTCTCTCATTTTGTCATCACACAAAGTTTGAGAAAATAGGTTGATGAGAGATTTTGAGGAATCAAGAGGATTCGAGTGAAGTTTTCTTCGAAAGTTGAATAGGATTTTTGAGGAGAGAGAAAATTTCCAAACAGAAGGGAATTCTTCATTTTGAAAGACGTGAAGAATTCAAGATCAAAAGTTTCAGAGGATTTTTTCCAGTAAGTTGGTGGAGAAACATGATTTCACGAAGAAGAGAGAGATTTGACCTCTGAAAGAAAAGATGAAGAATTTGTCAGATTTTAGGAATTTCCTCCTTCTTAAGAATTTGGTCTTCTTTTTCTTTCTCCTACACAAATTCTTATGTTTGTTTTGATTGTTGTTTTGCAGGAATGACGAAGCCAAGAGGAACGAGCATGACGAGGAAACAATTGATAAAGAATGAACAAATGAGTTGTTTCCTAGAATCCAAGATTGTTTTGAAGCGTGCAGAGATTGGAGATACTAATCTCGGAGGCTTAGACATGACAAAATTTCACAGAAGAATGTTTGGGTATAAAGATCATCAACTGACCAATTTGGCTGCCCAAATTATGAACAGTAGAATTGTGGCTGCCGCTGGCTTTGCTCCGACTTTACTGCATTCTGAGCTGATCATGGAATGTGCCAGGCACTTCAATTTAGGAGATAGAACAATCAAAGATTCTGATGGAAACATCATTGCAGACCTTTCTCCACCTGCAAGCACTGAGGCATTTGGAATCCCTTCTTCCAGGAAATTGGTGTTGAAGACGAAAGAGCAGGCACATAAAGTTTTTTTCCATAGGAATTGAATATTGTGAAAATGTCATAAATGACAAGTGGTTGAGAAAGAATAGATCCCACCATTCAAAATTTCCAAAGGAGTTGGTTTGGTTGGATTTCCATAGGGAATATAGTGACTTGATAATGATGCTTAGTAGAATCTTTGGCCTGCCACACTCCTATCTATTTGAGTCATGGATGTGGTACTTTGTCAAGCAGGTGGTTGAAGAGCACAATCACATGGACTGGGCGGGAATGATCAATGACAATCTCAGTGGATAGCTGGCAAACCTGGAGCAATCACAAAAAATTTACATGAGTTCCTATGTCGTATACATGTTGGCATGAGATACAAGATATGAGGGATTGCGATATAAGCGAGCAATCAGAAGTGGCAATTCACGGCTGAAAGTTCATGAGTGTTACCCTTAGTTGCATTTACAAGCCATAGATGATTATGTCTAGGTCAATGATGCCTTCGCAATGCAAATTGTGAGAAGCCTGCAGAAGAAATTGTACATGAGATTTTCTGAAGGAGCAATGGAGCTAGTGGAGGAATACAAAGCCTAGTTTATTCAGTTTCCCACCTTCTCCTATATCCGAGTGCAAGGATTTTTGGCACAACCATACAGGCTGCCAAGATATCCTATGTACAAGATGGTTTTGTTGGAGCTTACTCAACAATTGATAGTTTACGACAAGATTCAGAAAGGAAAGAGGAAGCTAGGATTGGATTTCCCGATTTCCATAGGAGACGATAAAGCTAAAATATGCTCATGTCTAAAGGTGGCTTAGAGATCCCAGGATGAGTTACATTTCTTCCATCTTCCATTCTACTTAGGAAGGCCTGATTGTTATCCTTATAACAAAATCAAGTCAATGGCAGGAGCAAGGTATCATCATAGGACACACCTTGAAGATTTTTGGGCCAATGCTGCAGATGAAAATGAGACTAAGAAAAGGATGCGCTCCAGATTGCCCCTTAACATCATCAGAGCTTGCAAACTCATTCATGTGCCTAATCAGATGAAGGAAGATCCAAATGTGCTTCAGAAAGGGTATAATCTGGAAAAGGAAAAGGTTACTTGTCCTTATGACTGGCAAAGAAAGGAGATTGCAGATCTTGAGGTTTTGGCAAAACTAGTCCTGGACTTCACAGGGTGGTGGATTGAGCGCCAACTTGGTAGAATGAGTATACCAAAGGAGGACTGGACTTACGAGTTATTAGGGCATCAACCACTACGGGATGAAAGACCAAAGCAAACATCAAGAGAAAGGATTGAAGAAGGAGAAGTTTTCTCAGGGAGTGCAGAGCATAGGAAAGAAAGGAATATTGCTCAGGAAATACATGTCAACAGAAATTGGTGCTAGAAGGAGGGCCTCAAATAAGTGTTAAAAGACTGTGCATCATGAATCAAGATGGTACTACCACATAGGGATGTCATACCTATCCTTTAGCCAAATCTCATATTTGAAGAAGAAGAGAAATCTCAAAGGATCCAAGCAGCTATTCAAAGAGCATTAATCATTCAATTCCCAGCACCCGTCAGAAGGAATTAAGGAGATTTCACATACTGGAGTGCATTAACTATTTTTGCCTAAGGTACATCAGAGAATTTTAAGATCCACTCCAGGAGAAAAATAATTGCAAGAATTAAAGTTTGATCCAAAGCCTAGGCGAGGCAAGAGAGAAGCATCTACAAGCCAAAACTCACCAAGTGTATCTGATCTCATGAGGTTATTTCAAACTCCACCTCCACAACATCGAATGCAAGAAACTGATCAAATACAACAAGGATTAAATCAAGAAGGAACTATACAAATTAAAAAAATAATAGTTTAGATACCCATACAAGTAGTTGCTCCTGTAGCCGTTCAAGCAATGGCACAACAACAATGGCATCCCCAAAATACATCACCTCTCGCGACATTTGCTGCTTATCATAATATGCCAAAAAATCTAGAGAATTTCTGTTCTAAGTTCTTTGTTAATGATGTCAACCGCACTACTGATGAGCACATTAAGATTTTTGAAGACGCTCTTCAAAATAGAAATGTTCAAGAAGAGGATGTTTCTTGTAGGCTATTTCCCTACTCACTGGGGTAGGAAACATTTTATTGGTATATCAATCTACGTCTGAATTCAATCTCAACTTGGAAAGAATTGAAGGATGCTTTCCTCAGGAAGTTTATACTGCCAATCACTCTAGCGGAGTTTCATAGGCAATTCATTGAGATAAGAAGGCAATAATGTGAGTCAATTGGTGCCTTCAACAATAGGTTCCAAAGGGCCTATTGAAGATTGTGTGATCCCTATCGCATGGGTGATGATGTAGCGTGACCTATTTACTATGCAACCCTGGATTGCTTGACTTCTAGGTTTGTCCAAAAGACTCATCCACCTCCTACTAGTTTGATTCAAACGTATGCAGAGGCTGAGAGGGTAAGTTTATAGTCACCAAAAACTGCTACTGGACCGCCAAATTTCTTTGGAAATCCTAATGCTTTGAGTTAAGGAATGATGAACCATACGCCTGCTCTTAATCATGTTCCTGTTCCTTCTAATCAGTTAGTGTCACATCCAGGGGCCCCTATGTCTCAGGCAATGCCAGCACAACCTGTATATCTCCAGAACATGACAACTACAACAAGGACTCAAGAAGAAAGAGAAGAGATGAGGGATCTAATAGAGCAAGTAAAGAAGTTGTCCACTGAGGTCACCTACCTCAGAAATCAAAATAATCAATTGCAAAACCAACAAAGAAATTACTAGTCACATCAAGGTAACAACCAAGGATATCAAGGGAACCCTCCCGCTCACAAAGAGAATCATCAAGGTTATAATCAGGGATACCATGATAATCATTCTGGGTATCGAAATAGTAATCAAAATTATCAAGAGAACAATTCTGGGTATTGTAATAACAACCAAGGACATTAGAGAAGATCATGGAACACATCCAAATAATGGAGGTGTACCCTCACCATTAGAAAATCCACTAGCTACTGAAAGCTGACCGACAGATAAAGTTTTCCTAGCAGAAGCAGCATTGTCCGGATGGTGTCGCTTGCATGAGACAAATAACCATTCCGAGTTACAATGCCAAGAATTTCAAAGGGCTGCCAAAATTTTCAAAGGTGAAGTAAGAAACACTACTACACCTAAAAATCCTCCACCTACGGGGTATGAATTGGTCCCTTCACCGAGTTATGACCAAGTTTTGGTCTTTGACGATTTCACATTTCCTCCACCTGACATGCAGGATTACATGCCAGTGCAGGATAATCAGAGATTCCCACTGGCATCAGCCAATGGTCTTGTGGAGGAACCCATGTATCAAGTTCCACCAAGAAATCAGTCTCCACATGCATCCCCGAATGAACCATTGCATAGGGATGGGTTTTCCTTCCCTCCATTATACAACAGTATCCTGGTGGAGGGAGTATGTAAAGTTTAGGCATTTCAACAAACTTCCAGAAATACGGCTCCTAAAACATATCAGAGGAATTCTAGAAATCATGAACCTATGACAACATCAACTCCTCTAAAAAAAATTTCTACACCTCTGCACCCCTGGTGCAAGTAATGTACTGAGTCCTCTAAGAGACTCACCAGAATATCGACCATCGGCTGGTTCACAAGGTGAAAGAAGGCAACTAGCAGAAACAAATGCTCCACAAAATGAAAGAGGACAACTTATTACACAATCTACTGCTCATCCTGGAGAAATGAGACAGAAAGGAAATCCTACCAGAGAGGAATTCAAGAGGCTAAGCTCTTTCGTGTTAGAAGAATTCAAGATGATCAAATTTAGTCTGCCATTATATGAATTGATGAAAATCCTAGAAGTTAGAAAAACCTTATTGGGAATTTTGAATGATGTCACCCCTAGGAATGTATCCCAAGGTGTGTCACATCCACCTAGGACAACCCCAATAGCCCTCAGTATGGTTTTGCGTAGAATACCAATGTTGTGGAAGATGTACAACCAAATACATTTGATGTACACCAAATGCTTCCAATCTTCATTGGAATAGTACAAAATTTTCTTGATGACCAAAGGGTCATATCAGATGGAGCCATATCACAAAGTGACCCCGCAGCTAAGGGAAAAGAGGTAAATGGAAATGTAGATGCTCAAAAGGAACAAAGGGCAAATCAAAACAAAGATGATACTTTGCACAGTACAAAGAATGAGGAATTTAATCCAAGGGAACAAAATCCTGTGATTTTCTATCAAGGAAAGGACGAGCCTGCCCCGTTCCCTATGTCAGTTTGAATATTTGGGAAAATGTTACATAACTGCTTGATAGATTTTGATGCATCTAGTAATGTAATGCCCCTAGACATTTGTAGAAAATTGGGATTGATCCCAATTCAGACAGACAAGAAAGTGACACAGCTAGATAAAACCAAAGTCCTGACTGTGGGAGAATTGAATAACATTCATATGCAACTTGCTTCAGATCCACAAATCCAAAGCTGCATTGATATATCTATCATGGACATTCCAAAAGGATACGGTATGCTTTTAAGCAGAGATTGGGCAAGGAAATTGAATGGATACGTAGCTACTGACTTTTCTCATATGTGGCTACCATGGAGAGGAATCCCAAATTAGATTAGGATAGAAAGTACACTTAGGCTCTGACTGCTAATAATTGAGTATGGTGGAGATAATGAGGTTCTATTCATGAAACAACTTTGGGATCATATGTACCCAAAATTGGAGAAATTTTAAAGTTACAAGGGTACAATCAAGGAGGATACCTAGACGTGATCCCCAAGTTTACTGAAGCTCCTATTGATAATGATCCGAAGCCAACCTTGAATGATGGGATGTTTGAAAATTTTAAGAACTTTGTCCTAAGAAGTGTGAAGCAAGAAGTTGAATTTGGCAAAGATGCTTGCATTCAAAACCTATTGTTACCCAATTGGTGCAGGATTCACAATGCTTTCCACTCAGAAGTTTCATGCACGATGTGTAAAGCTACAATTTCCCAAGTGTCAAAGATGGTTCCCCAAGCATCAATAATTAGAAATGTTGGAGGGGTCGTCAATGTTGAAAATTCCCTGGATGTTGAAAATTCACCACATGTGATGAGGCCACAACATCAAGAAATTAGAGAAGATAAAGATCAAAGTTTCCAAGGGAACCATGATAAAGAAATTGACGAACCAAGATCTAAATCCTCCCATGCACAAAATGATGATCAAGCATGGACACTATCTTTTGATGGATCCAAGTTGAAGAAAGGAAATGGAGAAGGAATTGACATGGTTAGTCCTAATGGAGAAACTTACTTAGCGGCACACAGACTGCAGTTCCCATGCACAAACAATATTGCTGAGTATGAATCATTAGTTATTGGATTGCTACTTGCTATCCAAAAGGGTGCTAGAATCCTTCATATGTGTAGAGAATCAGACATAGTGGTCGGACAAGTTCAGAAGCAATACGCATACCATGACAAAATATTGGGTCGCTACCGCAATAGAGTTTGAGACTTAATTGAAAGCTTTGATGCTTTCAACATTAAAAGGGTAGGTAGAGAAAATAATCTGATGGAAAGTTCACTGGCCCAATCTGCAAGTTCATTGGAACCATTGGCCATGGAGTGTTTGAAGAAATTCATAGTTGAACTAACTTCAGTACCCTCAGTCCCTGACAATGTTATGAATTTCTAGGTATTTGAGGATGATAAACATATCCTCAATTTTTTAACAAGTTCAAGGGTCTTTGAAGCACAAGTCATCGATGAAGGAGAACAACAACAAGCACAGTTTGAAATTGATGAAATCATGAATTTATGGACAAATACCATTCCTAAAGGAATGATAGAGTTGGAAAGAATCTTTGATTCTGACAGACTAAGTGCCCTCAAGTACCAGACATCCGATGGAGGTGAATGTGAAAAGGTAAATGTAGGAACAAATGAAGATGTCAAGAATATTTCTATCGGGAAAGTTTGCACTCCGGAGGAGAATGAAAGCATCCTAGATTTGATAAAGGAATTTCCTGATGTAATTTCATGGGGATATGAAGAGTTGAAGACATATGATACATCCCTCGTCACACATACAATCCTACTCAATCCAGGTAGTAAGCCTTTCTGACAGAGACGAAGGCTGATAAATCCGATGTTGGATCCATTGATCCAGCAAGAGGTCAAGAAGCTACTTTTAGCAAGGATTATCTTTCCAGTTAGACACTCAACATGGGTCGCCAACCTGGTTCCTGTTAGAAAGAAAAATGGAGAAATAAGATTGTGTGTGGATTTCTGAAATCTTAATAGAGCTTCAGAGAAAGACAATTATTTGGTGCTATCATTAGATGAAGTAATACGAGTTGTGAATGGGTCTCAGATGATGTCATTTTTAGATGGCTATTCTGGATATAACCAAGTAATGGTGGATGAAGAAGATAGATTGAAAATTTCATTTACAACAAAATGGGGCACATTTGGTTACAGAAGAATGCCTTTCAGTTTGATCAATGCTGGAGCCACCATCCAAACGGCCATGGACTATGCCTTCAAAGATTTGGTTGGGAAATGCATCATTATATACATGGATGATCTCACTGTGCTTTCAAGACATAGAGAAGACCACATAAATGATTTGCGAAGAATTTTTCAAAGATGTAGCAGATATGGGATATCATTAAATTCAAAGAAATGCATGTTCGCTGTCACCGAAGGAAAACTATTGGATTATGTGATCTCTAAACACAAAATCTCAATTGACCCTGAACACATTGAAGCCATCTCCAAGATTGGCCTACCAACTAGCCAGAAAGAATTGAAGTCATTCTTTGGAAAAATCAACTTTGTCAGGAAGTTCATCACCGGATTCGCTGAGATAGTCAAACCACTGAATGATATGTTGAAGAAGGGTGCAAAAATAGATTGAAAACCAACATCAAAAAGAGCATTCGAAGAAATCAAACAGGCTATTGTGGATGCTTCTATCTTGGTCAGCCCAGATTACACCAAACCATTCTACATATATTCCTTTGCTTCAGAACACACATGTGCGGCTATTCTCACTCAAAGATCAGAAGAGAAAGATGAGCATCCTATTGCATTCATGAGTTCCCCATTGAAGGACGCAGAATTGAGATACCCAAATGTTGAAAAACAAGCCTACTCATTGGTGAAGGCAATAAATAAATCTAGACATTAAATTTTGAGAAGAAAAGTGTATGCAATAGTTCCTGATGCCATAGTAAAAACCTTGTTAATGCAGAATGAGTTAGGAGAAAGAAGAGGAAAATGGATGGCCATCATTCAGGAATATGACATGGAAATACAATCAATGAAACTGGTCCGTGGGCAAGCTCTGACACAAACAATCGCCACAACTGGACCTAGATTAGTACAACAAGTGTATGTGTTAGAAGAAGTGTCTCCGGATGAATGGTATGATGACCTTGTCTACTACCTGTTGAATCATAAGTCCCCTACGCACTTGAATCCAATACAAAAGAGAGAATTAAGAATGAAAAGTCAACATTTTATGCTTCAAGGAGTTGTCTTGTACAGGAAGAATCACGATGGAATTTATCTGAGATGTGTCAATAAGGAAGAGGCGGGACAAATTATTGAGCACTTCCACAGTAAGCACAGAAAAAGTCATGGAAGAAGTATGGCTATGGCCCATCAAATTTCAAGGGTAGGATATTACTGGCCTACATTATTCAAGAATGCACATGAACATGTAAAATCCTGTCACACATGTCAAGTAGCTACCGTGTGTGAACAGAATCATGCCATGCCATTGCAGCCTGTTATTGAAGTGAAACCTTTTGCTAAATGAGGGTTAGATTTTATTGGTCTGATTAATCCTCCTTCTTCAGGACAACGCAAGTATATCCTAACTGCTACAAATTATTGCACATAATGGTTAGAGGCCCAAGTTCTTAAACAATGCATGACTAAGGTGGTCATCAAGTTCCTTGAAGAAAACATCATCACTAAGTTTGGATGTCCACACACCTTGGTGTGCAACAATGGTTCTGGGTTTACATCTTTGAAGTTTTCTAACTGGGCATTTGACTATGGGATAAAATTAAAGCTCTCATAAAAATACTATCCATAAGGAAATGGATTGGCCAAATCAACGAATAAGAATTTGTTGAGCACCATCAAAAAGTTAATAGACAAGAATCCGAAAGATTGGCACACACAATTAAGATTCACCCTTTGGGCGGACAAAATTAGAATTAAGATCTCTATAGGGACATCTCCCTATCAGTTGGTTTACGGACAAGATACAGTCTTCCCAATCCAATTAAGGATTCTGACACTACAATTTATGCAAGAGTACATGGAAGGAGAAGATAGAGTGCAGACATGACTGACTCAATTACTGCATTTAGAAGAGAGAAGAGATCAGGCACTAGAAAAGTTTGCAAAGCATCAGGGAGTAGTCAAGAGATGGTTTGACAGAATGGCTAAGGTAAAGGAGTTTAAGATCTCATATTTGGTTCTCCGTTGGGAAAAGGACCATGAGAAGAGAGGTGACCATGATAAGTTTGACAATTTATGGAAAGGCCCTTATAAAATTTCTAAAATACTGGGAGATAATGCATTTAAGCTAAAGACTCTTAAAGGAGAGGAACTACCATTGCTATTCAATGGAAAATTCCTCAAGCATTATTTCCAACCATAGGTTTCCTTCCAGAAGCCTTGTATATAGCTAGTCTAGGTTTCCCTTTTGTTCTTCATTTTGATTTCCTCGCTTTTCTGCTTTCCTGTTTGGTCTACTTTTTTTGTTTAGAGGGTTTTTGGTTTGTTTCCCCTTTCATTTCTTTCCTGTTGGTTTCCTCCCCTCCGTGGGATTTTGGGTTTCCAATAGTTTAGGTTGCTTTTTGATTTGGGGTTTGTTTACCTTGAGTTTCCTTGCTCAGGTGGTTTTGGTTTTCTTTCCCTTGTTTTTGGTTTTGGGTTTTTCATTTTTTCGGGCAGCCTGAAGGATAGGGGTTCTCATTTGTGAGAGGGCATTATGTGTTTCCCAAACTCCATCTGGAGGTCCCACTAAGTCTTTTTTATTTCATTTCCTGCATAACTATTTATGAAGATCCTTAGAAGCTGAGGTCGCCTATCTTATGTTTGTCATAGGGTGGAATGTGAACTTAACTTGGAAGGTTAATCATATATTATGTCTCGACATTTGAACTCTAAAATTACTATATATTTCACACCTAATCAATTGCTCTGAGTCATTGAGGATTCTTTGGGAGAGGTCATGACCTATGAAAATTTTAAAATCTTTCTTCAGAACCACTCTAATTCCCTAACCCATAGTGGGCTTCACTGCTCACGAGCCAAGAAAAGGAAAGAAATGAAATATCAAAAGAAAGAGAAAAGAGAAAAGGAAATAAAATGAAGATAAAACACCAAATGATTGGCTTTGGGGATATGCGGACATATCTACAGGTGTTTGAAAGAATAATTCACTGGAAATAGAGCAATCTCCATGGGATTACAGCGACAACCTCATCGGGGCTATGGACGCCTGACTGGCAGCGAGGCAATGTCCAGGATGCTTTTGGAGTCAAGAGGAATGTATAACTTGTCATGGGTAATCTCAAGGTTTCTAAATTTGTCTTGTCAAGCGGGAATCGATGCATTAACACACACATGGGTAATTACAGATTGAAGGTGTCTTGATCCAATATATGGTTCTCCTCCCCTTTTGGTTTCATTTTCTTTCTTCTTGATGACGTAATATCGGTTAACCAAGATTATGAGTTCAGATTAAATTTTCATCCATGAAATGTTTTCAACATTTCACCCATGGAGTCACTAGATGTTGTGACCTAATCACACATAGCCCATCAGAGATAGGCCTCCCTTGTCTTTTCACTTTTTTACCCCTTTTTGTTTTTGTCATTTCAGTGGCTCTTAGTTTTGGTCTCTTTTAGTTCCTTGTGGTTCCTTTTGAGATTGGTGAGTTTTGACTGAGTCCTCGATCAAAGCTAGTTTTGATTCTAAGGTTTTGACTGATTTGGATATATTATTATTTTTATGGAAATTCTTTACAAAACCCACATAGCAAGCACGAAGAGAACCATGTCTTTGTGATTAACAATTTAGGGGAGTATTGCAATTGTGTCAAAATGCGCACACAAAGGGGGTCAAAAATATGCTCGGTAAGGGAATATCTACAATCGTCATGGCAATATTAAAAGTTCTAGAAATTCTCACCTTTATTGATGTATCCTTATTGAGTCAGAATTCAACATATTAAAGATGAGAGAAAGAAGATTAGCAGACACAGGAAAATCAAATAGAGAGGAAAAATGAAAATTCTCAAATTTTTGAGAAATACAAAACTTGAAGAATTCTCCTATGCCTGACATGGCCTTTCAACATGACGTTGGTAACAACCTTGAAATATCTAGACAAATTGGTAGGAGAGTTATTTCCTGGAAAACAAGGAGAAATTGTGGATTTCTATACAAAAGGATAATAGCCGAAGTTGTGTCAAAAACATCGCAAATTCAATTAAAAGTTATTAGAGCATAAATTGAAAAGCAAAATAGTGACCTTTCAAAATGTCGATAGTAGGGTACACCAGATGTAGTTCTCTTTCATAGCGTGAATAAAATTCTTCATATGCCCAAGTCCATTTGGGAATGATTCCATTATTAACAAGAAAAGGTTGTTAGAAGGGAATTCTGTCAACCATGGAGAGAATCTGTTGCGAGCTGGAAAGGGGGCCCAAAGTGTGATGATGAGAACATTGAATTGCACCCAAGAATGGAAAGTTCCAATTCAAAGAAATCTTTAGCCACGCCCAAGCATGTGCAAATGAAATAAAGAGAAGGAATACTTCAAAACAAACAACATGCCAAAGAATTCACAGTTAGGTGCGAAAGGTTTTGAAATCCCAATATGGGACAAAATTCAACCCAACTGGAAATGATGAACAAGAAGGAAGTTATGTAAATATGGACAGTGGTAGAAGTAAAATATTGAAGATCGCATTCAGAAGAAAAGAATTCCAATCCTTCGTATGTTCTAATTGTCTCCCAAAACACATTCGAATTGAGAAGGATTTGTCTTGGATCTTCAAAGGGGCTCAAATTAGTAGTTTGAACACTAAACTCTGGATTCATTCATGACCCAAGCACAAACACCAATATCAACGATCAATGAAGAGATGAGGGAATCCACAGAAAAAAATGACATGCACCCAAGCGCATTCTTTGCCAAGACATGTAATTTGTAGAAGAGAGGTGGCTCGTCAGTGCACTCCTAGCGTACTACTCCAGTCATGGAAAAGAATCCATGAAACATCTAAGAAATCATGCCCAATGAAATTTTGCAAACGAAAGTCCACCAGTGAACTCTCAATGCTCTTGGGGTGCAGATGAGATGATCAGAGGATATCCTTGGCATTACAGCAACACTCTGTGTGTGCTCAACACAAGGCATACAAAATGAAGAAAGCAGAGAATGAGTTTATCACGAGATGAATTGAGGAAATGGAAATATCTGCACAAAAGTGCATCTTCGAGCACAAAATCTGGGCAATGATGGAATCCCCGACCGGTGAGAAAATCCTTCATTCTACCAAAGTTGCGCCCGAAAAAGAAGGAGCACACTTTCTTGGATTTGAAGGAAAATCAAAAATCCTTCACCAATCCAAAATGTGCTGAGTGCATTCTGATGCAAGTCGGGGAATCCTAGATGCCAAGCAAAATCACGCATGCAAAGAAGTAAGGAGCGCAATTTTGTGAAAGTTGGAGAATCCAAGAAGCCAAAGAGAATCCAACACCAAGCTTTTATGCTGCCCACAAAATCAGGAGCGCAATTCAACGGACTCCAGGGACGGTGAACGGAATCCAAAATCCTTCATAAACCCAAAATGCCACCCACAAAAGAAGGAGCACACTTTCTTGGGTTTGAAGGAAAATCCAAAATCCTTCTCTCCTATAAAAATCTCACTTGGCGCAAATAAGTGGCGCAGTTTCATGGACTTGAAGAAAAAATCCAAAATCCTTCACTTTCTTAAAAGTGCGCTCGGAAGCATTACGGTGGTAGTTAAAAGTTTTTTTTTAAATTTTGGAGAAACTTAAATTTTAAAATGCCCCCTTTTTTATGGTCTAAGGAATATGGACATTTTCAAGAGGTAATCGAAAAGGGGTGACGATGAAAGATTGAAATGGGAGATCTTATTCAACTATTGGTTAGAAAGTAATTGTGAAGATTAAATTCGATTGGAAACTCGGATTGTGTTTTATTTAATATTAGATCTTTGAAAGGTTGGAAATTCAAAAAATCAAAATTTTGGAAAGTGTGAAAATTTCCAAAGTCAAAGGAATCGAGAAACATTAAAAATCCAAAATTTTGAAAATTTGAAAATTTCCAAAAAATGGAAAACTTCGAAAAGTGGGAATCTTGGAGAATTCCAAAATTTCAAAAAGTGGGAGAAATTCAGGAAACCATGAAAAAATGAAGTCATGGAAATTGAAAATCCCGAACACATGAAAAAATCCAAAAGTGAGAAAGTTTGAAACTTAGAAAATGTTGGAAAATTTCTAAAATTTCAGAAAATCCTAAAAAATTCCAAAGTTTGAAAATTCTGAAATCGTGAAAATCCAAGACACAAAAATTTGGGAAGATGGAAAATCTTGAAAATTCATGAAATCAGCGAAAGTTGAAAAAGGAAAAATTGTGAAGAATTCTGGAAAAATCCAAAAAATTGGAAATTTGAAAAAACTCAAAAGCTGGAAATTGGAACAAAAGGAGTTTTTTTTGAATTAAATGTAAAATTAATTAAATATTAATTTATTTAATATTTATTTAAAAAACCCTCAAAAAATCAAAAGAGAAACAAAGAGGAGAAGTTATTAATTAAATATTGATTTTTATCTATATTTAATTATTAATAAAAAGGTGACAAGTCAATTATAAAATTTGGAAGGGTAAAGTGGAATTAAATCACTTTTTTTGAATTGATATTAAAAGATTAAATATTAAAATTTATTCTTTTTCAATATTTAAAATCAGAAAATCAAGAGGATGGATAAAATGGAAACTTCATCATAAAGTAAACCACTCAGATTGGAAGTTTTTTTAAAAAAATGGAGAAAAGAAATGACAAGTGGCGCTTATGGGAAAAAATCCTCGCCCAAATTAGCAGTTTCCTAAAATTAGCTCCTAGCTTTTAAAGAATCTTTTCAGGGTTTTAATCTATATATGAAGACTCTCTCTCATTTTGTCATCACACAAAATTTGAGAAAACAGGTTGATGAGATATTTTGAGGAAGCAAGAGGATTCGAGTGAAGTTTTCCTTGAAAGTTGAACAGGATTTTTGAGGAGAGAGAAAATTTCCAAATAGAAGGGAATTCTTTATTTTTGAAAGACGTGAAGAATTCAAGATCAAAAGTTTTAGAGGATTTTTTCCAGTAAATTGGTGGAGAAACATGATTTCATGAAGAAGAGAGAGATTTGACCTCTGAAAGAAAAGATGAAGAATTTGTCAGATTTTAGGAATTTCTGCCTTCTTAAGAATTTGGTCTTCTTTTTGTTTCTCCTATGCAAATTCTTATGTTTGTTTTGATTGTTGTTTTGGAGGAATGGCAGAGCCAAGAGGAATGAGCATGACGAGGAAATAGTTGATAAAGAATGAACAAAGGAGTTTTTTCCCAGAATCCAAGATTGTTTTGAAGTGGGAAGAGATTGGAGATACTAATCTTGAAGGCTTAGACATGACAGAATTTCACAGAAGAATGTTTGGGTATAAAGATCATCAACTGACCAATTTGGCTGCCTGAATTGTGAACAGTGGAATTGTGGCTACCGCTGGCTTTGCTCCGACTTTCCTGCATTCCGAGATGATCATGGAATGTGCCAGGCACTTCAATTTAGGAGATAGAACAATCAAAGATTCTAATGGAAAGATCATTGCAAACCTTTCTCCACCCACAATCGCTGAGGTGTTTGGAATCCCTTCTTCCTGGAAATTGGTGTTGAAGACGAAAGAGCAGGCACATTGCAGGAATTCAATATTGTGAAAATGTCATAAATGACAAGTGGTTGAGAAATAATATATCCCACCATTCAAAATTGCCAAAGGAGTTGGTTTGGTTGGATTTCCATAGGGAATACAGTGACTTGATCATGATGTTGAGTAGAATCTTTGGCCTGCGACACTCCTATCTATTCGAGTCATGGATGTGGTACTTTTTTGAGCAGGTGGTTGAAGAGCACAATCACATGGACTGGGCAGGAATGATTAGTGACAACCTCAGTGAACAGCTAGCAAACCTGGAGCAATCACAAAATTTTTACATGAGTTCCTATGTCGTATACATGTTGGAACGCAATACAAGATATGAGGGATTGAGATATAAGGGAGCAATCAGAAGTGGCACTTCACGGCTGAAAGTTCATGAGTGTTACCCTCAATTGCATTTACAAGCCATAGATTATTATGTTTGGGTCAATGATGCCTTCGCAATGAAAATTGTGAGAAGCTTGCAGAAGAAATTGCACATGAGATTGTCTGAAGGAGCAATGAAGCTAGTGGAGGAATACGGAGCCTGGTTTATTCAGTTTCGCACCTTCTCCTACATCCAAGTGCAAGGATTTTTGGCACAACCATATAGGCTGCCAAGATATCCTAGGGACAAGATGGTTCTGTTGGAGATTACTCAAAAATTGATAGTGTATGACAAGATTCAGAAAGAAAAGAAGCTGGGAATGGATTTCCCGATTTCCATAGGAGACGATAAAGCTAAAATGTGCCCGTGTCTAAAGGCGGCTGAGAGATCCCAGGATGAGTTACATTTCTTCCATCTTCCATTCTACTTAGGAAGGCCAAATTTTGATCCTTATAACAAAATCAAGTCAATGGCAGGAGCAAGTTATGAGCATAGGACACACCTTGAAGATTTTTGGGCCAATGCTACAAATGAAAATTAGACTAACAAAAGGATGCTCTCCAGATTGCCCCTGAACATCATCAAAGCTTGTAAACTCTTTCACGTGCCTGATCAGATGAAGGAAGATCCAAATGTGCTTCAGAAAGGGTATAAAACAGAAAAGGAAAAGGTTACTTGTCCTTATGACTGGCAAAGAAAGGAGATCCCAGATCTTGAGGTTTTGGAAAAACCAGTCCTTGACTTCACAGGGTGGTGGATTGAGAGCCAACTTGGTAGAATGAGTATACCAAAGGAGGACTTGACTTTTGAGTTGTTAGGGAATCAACCACTACGGGATGAAAGACCAAAGCAAGCATCAGGAGAAAGGATTGAAGAAGAAGAAGTTTTCTCAGCGAGTGCAGAGAACAAGAAAGAAAGGAATATTGCTCAGGAAACACACGTCAACATGTCCTAGGGAATCATTGGAGCTGGCCAAGGATCACATGTTGAAGCGGGTACTTCATCCATGAATGGCATGGAGGTGGAGGTGATCCTTTCTTCTAGGGGCATCACTAAAGTAGTTCATGAGGAATAATGACCCCTAGCAACAATGAACATTGAGGTAGGCCCTTCTTCAAGGGCATGAGTAGTTTTTGATCTTCCCTAGTTTTTGAAAGTTGCTCTTTTGAATAATTTTGTTGATGGATTTAAATACTTTGTTAAGCTATTTTATATATTTCCTATGTTAGTTCTTTGAAAATAGAAAAACTTATTTGCAAATAGAAAAACTTATACTCATAGAGATTTACAATTTTTTTTACTAAATCCTTATACCAAATCTATTGTAGATTTTGAATGGATTGGTCTTATAATACTAAGTTAATTGGCTCTTCCTTCTAGGTTGATATTTCCTTGGTTATTTAGGAAAAATGGTTTTATCAAGGGATGGCAATTTTCTAATTCTTTTTTATTTTGTATAATTTTTTTTCTCATATTTAATATTATACTTATTTCGGCCTCGACCTTTTATTGATAAAAAAAATCTACAATCTTTTGTGAATAGCCGAAGAACATTGTTATCATCATCACCAATATGAATCTTACCCATTTTTAAAAAAAATTTGATTGTGCCTAAATTCTATTGCAAATATTATAAATGTTTTCAATATTTTTGACAACAATTTATGCTTTATATTATGTTCTTATTTTAAATATTTATCATTCTCTCTCTTATCTGTAAGTTACGTAAAGGTAATTTTGTACACACCCCAATTAAAATTACTTAAATGATATATTATAATCTATTGTATTAAAATATAAATGTAGGGAGATGAAATAATAAAATAATATTTTTCTAAGAATAAATTTTATTGCAATGTTTGATTTTCATAAAAAGAAACACTATAAGAAATAGAAACTATTGTGGTGTAAGAGCCTATTTAAAAAGTTCTTAGCACAATAGTTGAAATTTCAAGGTGGTGCTAAGTAAATACAACAACTGGAATGGTATAGGTTAATAATGAGTCTAGGTATATATATATATAAAATTAACATTAAAAAATTAGAAGTTTATTATATAGTAATATAGTCAAGTGAGTTCCATTTGTTTATAAGCTCAAATGTAAGCATGCACTATTTATACATGAAAGATTATATCTTTTAGCTCTACAATTCTAGTTCCACTTGAGATATATTAGTTTCCATTAGTATTACCACTCAACAAAATAGAAGTGTACATTAATTTTTAATATCTATCTAATCTAGTTCAACTAGGTATTATGAATATTTTTATTTAGTTTAAATTAATATTTTATATCATTATAATTTATTTTTAATCATTACTAGAATTAATTTAATATTACAATTCAACTTGGGTCATTTTTATGTAATTATTGGTTATGAGAATAATTTAGAAGAAACACATTATTTATTATATGTTATTGTGTAGACAAAAAATGTAATTGGCTATTATAGTAGCTAATTGAGAAGTTTTTGAGTTTCCTATGGGTTCTATTGATGTTATATAAGAATGGATTAGAACCTGTTCATATAAAATTTTGATGGATCATTAGGAATGAATTTGGTGGATAACTAATCTCATTCTTCTATCTTTATTATTGGATCACTTTCTTGATTAGTCAATTATCAGGTTTGAACACAAAATTAAAGTTTTTAGAAATTTCACTATTTAGACATAAAACAATGCAAGGGATACTATAAAGAGTAAGTGAACAAAAAGACATGCAATTGAATTGTATTTTGATAGAAAAAAACTTACTAAAAATTTATGGAAAAATTAAAAATAATTTTATCTATTACTATTTTAGAAAATAAATAAATATTAATTAAATTTAATAATTTATTTTTAATTAATGATGTAGTCATAGTCAGAGTTTCCCTAGTGGAGACAATCCAACCATGTAGCAAGAGTCAACACAATAGAAACCATTGACAACAGTTCATAAACAACTTAGAAATGAACAACAAACAAGCCTCACAGGCATTCACATTATCAACTGCTCAAGATTTAGATCTTACATACCCAACAACATGCCATCTTACATTCTAAGTCACACATGCCTCATTACTTATAGAAATCCAAATCCATATTGGATGCTAAGCTACTAAAAAGATACTCCTTTGAGATACCTCTCTACTAAAGAACCTAAGACTACAAATATATACAAGACCACAAGCCACAAGTTAGACATAAAAGATCACATTCTCCAAGAAGAATAAAATATGTTACAACATATAAGTAAAGACCCAAATCATTAGGAACAAAATCCAATGCAAGAAATAAGAGATACAATTACACAATAATGTTGGCCCCAAACATAACAATGAGCTGACACGACCACACATGGAGATTTCCACAGGAAGATTGGAAAATGATCAAAAAACATAATGACCAACAAGGAAACTAAAGAGAAGAATAAGACCGCACCAATCTTAAGATATATTCTCCTAGACAAATTGAAAAAGGATACGGTCTTAGACAAAGGTTCTCAAAAATGTCTAGAACAAACCCATATGATCACATAAGATAATGATCCAATTGGAGCAACCACCACCTGAAACACCAAAACTGCCCAACTAGAATAGAACAACAAAAAAACTGAAATAAATTCTTTTTGGTTGATGCAAGATGGCCAAGATCCCATGATTCTCTTGAATCAGACACGCAGGGTTAATAAAAAATGAGCCTCTCACTTTGTATTTGTAGAAGAAATCAAAACTTGATAAAAGATTTAATTTTGACCTTAGGCTTCCCAACCCTCATGGTGAAGAAAATGAACTTGGAAACACAAAATATCTAATTTGATCTCCACATCCTCTGCACTGAAACAAATCATTCAAAAAATCCACCAAAAGAACCAAATAGATCAGCCACAAAGATAAAATCAAGATCTGCACTCAACTTCACAAACCCACTTATCGACCTCAACCACTCATTCTCATCACACATCTGAACCATCTCTATCATCAGTCCATCAACAATAAAGAAATCAAGAACTTCACTAAATCAACCACCTTTATCCATCAACCATGCATCCATCTTCATCAAATCTATCCTCAAATCAATCTCTAACTGAAACAACAGAGTCTACAACTCTCCATCAACATCCTGCATATGGTCACAATTAATAGTCCTATCACAAGACCTCTCAGGCTCACTAAAAATCAGCCTCTTCAATATCATAAATCTCATTATCATCATCCATAAAAAGACATTCCTTAACTAGCTCATCAAATCCAATCAACAGATTATGAAACTCACGCATAACCATATCTATCTTATCTCCTGATATCTTTGTCAAAGTATTCACAGGTGTATACCTTATGAACCTTAACCTCTTTCTCAGTATTAACCCTAGATTTCCTTTTCATAGGCCAAAAATTCCACCTCTTGACCAATAGATGCCAACTAAACCTCTTCAGCTCTTCAATAGCTTCTTCGCACTCAATCTTAGGTTAAGTATTCCTCCTCAAATAAACCAAAGCATTAAAAATTTCAGACCTTAACTCAACCCTAAGGTCTTCAAACGCTCTCTTCACACTTATAGGGTTCATCCTCTCCAGCAACCTCTCTCCCTTCACAAGGTGCAACTGCCTCTGCTCAACAATCTAATTGCAAGATCTCAATTGCCTCTCACTCGACAATATATTGAACATGCTCACAACCTTCCTCAATTTCGTGATCTATCCATGAATAAGATTTCTTGAGGACTCCAACCCTTTCAAAGCTTCACAATCAACAAAAAAAAAACAATTCCTCGCTGATATATCTCACACGAATCCACAACAAGCATAGGTCAGCAATACATTCTTCTACCCCACAACAAGCCCTCCACAAAATCACAAGCTTAGGAAAAAACAATCTACCATCGTAGGAATAAATTATTATTAGATAAACTCATACTAGCCAACTACCAGTAACAGATCCTTAAAAATCCCCTTGCACATGTCCTCTACAATTGTGATTTAGATATGCACTCTCCCATCTCACAATAAATATAGCTAGGGCTTAACAAGCTCAGGAACACAAATCTACTACATCTAATTCCACAACTTACTCATATAATCACAACAACTCAACTTTTCATAGTAATCCCAATCCAACCACTCTTGCGCAATTCCTTCATTAATACATGCCATATCTAGTGTTTACCACCTCACACGCAATTCCCTAAGAACTTCACGAGTTGAGGATCTCATATCTCTTCCACCACAAGACCAAATCTCACTCTGATACCACTTGATGTAGACATAGTCTGAGTTTCCCAAATGGAGATAGTCCAAATGGAACCAGAGTCAACATAATGAAAAAAATATACAACAGTTCATAAACAACTAAGAAATGAACAACAAACAAGGCTCACAGGCCTTCATATTACCATCTTCTCAAGGTTTACATTTGACATGCCCAACAAAATGTAATCTTACATTCTAAGGAACACATGCTTGATTGTATACAAAAAACCAGATCCATATTATATGCTAAGCTACTATGAAGCTCCTCCTCCTCTACCTCTCTACTAAAGATTCTAAGACTGCAAATATATACAAGACCATAAACCACAAGTCGGCCAAAAAAGATTACATTCTCCAAGAAGAAGATAACGTCTTGCAACATATAGGTGAGGACCCAAATCATTAAGAACAACCTTAATTGTGATAAATAAGAGATGTGATCACATGATAATGTTGGCCCCAAACATAACAATGAGCTGGCACGACCGTGCACATATATTCATATTGGAAGATTGGAAAGTGATCAGAAAACACAATAACTAACTGGGAAACTGAAGAACAAAATAGGATTGGACCAATCTTAAGATATCTACTCCAAGACAAAATGGAGTGAAATACAATATTAGATAAAGGTTCTCCAAGATGTGAAGAACAAACCGATAAGATCACATAAGATAATGAGAAAACTAGAGCGACCGCCACCTAAAACACCAAAACTGCCCAACTGGAACAAAACAACAAACTAACTAAAAAATAAACCATTTTGGTTGATGGAAGATTTCCAAGATCCCAAGATGCTCCTGCATCAATTAACATAAATTCTTTTGAATTTAAAAATTTTATAAAATATTAAAAGATATTCCCTAAATAAGAAATAGTTCTACAATTTGAAAACAATAAAAAATATCAAAACTATCTATAAAATAATGTAATTTTGAAAAATATTTAAACTAAATACCCCACTTTTTTTGGAAACGTCTAAACATAAAACTAAAACAAATATCTTACCAATGGGGCCGACACTTATCTCTTTATATATTATACAGTTTTGTTGGCTACATAGCCACGGACCTTTTTGTTGGTCTTGGGCCAAATTAAATGGAAGAAACATCTTGCTATGTGAGTTTCTCTTAGAATGTGTTGCGAAACTATTCACCTCTAAGAAACATTTCTCTTTTTATTACACCTCTTATGTTCTCATTGCTCACAAAGAAATTCATTTCTATATTAATTCATTGCTGACCAAAATAATTCTTTACTATTACACCATGACTATTGCTCTTACTGGGTGTGCACTAAAACAAACTAAAAAAAAATGCATTCATATCTATAAATTATGTATAAATACAATGAACAATCTAATATAATCCCCATCACATAAATAAACTTTCTATCCTATTTCTCTAAGATGGGTGGCAGAGTTATTTCAAATTACCTACAACCCCTATTATTGCTTTGGTATAAATTATTAATTAACCAAGAAAGATGTAAGTTTTAAAGTGTATAATACATGATATAAGATAGAGATTGGGATTCTCATATACCCCAAAAGCACTAGACCCGATATTATATATATTATGAGCCTCATCTCTCAAGCTAAAGCTATCTTGACATAAAAAAAGATATAGTAAGATTATCCTTATATCCATTTCCATACCTCATATTATTATTATATCCCATCCCATGTTACTTCGCCATGCCATGAATGATTCACCATATACATAAACATTTACATCAATGTTAACATACAACAAAAAATGATGTTAATGAAATTTTTGGGTCATTTTGTAGGGGTCCGGATTTATCCTGCTTAATATAATTTAAAATTATTATCTCGTCCAACATAATTTCAACTATTTACCGGGACTACCCCCAGAATGTTGACCTGCAACCCACTAGTACCCGCTGGTCCTCTCGGCTTGCCAAAGAAAAAGGGAAACGGGCTATGAAGGAGCTCTTCAATAAAGAGGACATTTTGGTCGAGTCCCCTAGCAAGAATGACAACCAGACTAATACTGACCAAGTAGAGGGTAAAATTGATAAATAGGACAATGTGGTCGATGTGGGTAAGGACATTTCTAGACCAGATAATAGGAATGAGAACCCCAAGTCTGCTTCGGGCACTGGCCTTGTTGGGAAAATTAAGTTCTAGATTGTTAATCTAGAGAATTCGGTGGCCAAACTGAATGAGGACTTGGCCAACACTAACAGGAGGCTGGTGGAAGTTATCAAGTTTGCTCTCAAAGTCATGCATGCCTCCTCCACTACCCTCTGCCTACTGAATGAGCAAGCCTCAGCTTGGAAGGCATCAGTGGAAGAAAACAAAGAACTCTTCAAGTTTCTCAATGAAGAGTGGGCGGACCTGCTGCTGTCGAAGTGCTTATGGGACGGGAAGGGATCCAGCTTAAGAAGAAGTGCGGGTTGGGGTGCTGTCACACTGCGGACCCCAAGTCCTATATTTTGGCCACTTTCTTTAAGTTTTTTTTTAAATTTAAGACTTTACTTATGTTAAATAGCCCTGTGTGACTTCGTATGGTTTTTTTGATGACAAAATTTGATACTGTTTATTTTTGGAACACTTGCCGTTTCTGGTTTATCTTTTTTGTTGTGGTTTTTGATAGAGGTAGATGATATTCATGCTTATCTCCTACTGACTTTGCAGATTTAACATGCTGTTAAGTCTATTCTGTTAGCTTTTTGTACCTTGGGTCAGCACCCTCTTGCTGCTGCTAATATCAAAAACTTATTTTGAAATTATTATCTCGCCTAAAATAATTTGGAGTCACTATTCTACATTGGTTTTTTATTTTGATGAAGAATAACCCTAAATGGAGGAGCTAGATGAGATGTCAATTGGAGCAAAAAATGGTGGCCACATTTGTGTTTGTAACAATGATGATAATTTTTGGCGATTTAATTTTTTTAGCAATTTTAGATTTGTATGACTTTATAATAACTACATGTATTTTTTAGTTTGCTATCTTTGTCATCATTTCATTGTATTTTGAGCCCACAAATGGATTTTAAAGAAATTGAAAAGCATCGATTTAGATGATGGGGTGGTGTAGGAGCACCTTGGTCACAAGGTATCTTCTTGGAATGCCTTGGGGAAACTTTAGGAGTTTAGGTTGTCATTTTAATGCTTTGGGTCCACTAGACCATTTCAATGTAATAAGTCCTAAATTGTAAAACTAGTTAACACAAGGTGTGTTTATAAACCTATGGTCAAACCAAGTCAAAAAGGTCCAATGTAGTGTATTTTTGTGTTTTAGGTTGATTTAGGTCTTTTTTGGTTAGATTGAACCCAACTTAAATTCTAGAAATTTATAGGATCTCAAAGGCATCAAAAATATAAAAGTTGCTTAACAACTTTTACAACTTCGCTTGAAAAGTTGTCCTGAAATCCGTACAACTCCTCCAATAGCCAGATAAGTTTGAGAATAGTTATAGACATTTATTTTTGTCTATATAGGTCCATAATTTTCAAATTGATAAGGTGTGGTCGATGTATATAATTTTGGTGGTGAATTGAAACAAAAATATTATTGTTTTCCTTAAAATTGTTGCATTTTTCCATAATGTACGATTGCTTGGTGATTGATAGTGTTTTGAATCTCATGGGGTTGGATGGTTGGGGTCTAATGAAATTGGTCTAATCCATTTTGGTGAAGTTTGAAGGGAGATATCACTTTGTCAAACTAGTTGAGAACCCCTCATCTCATTAGAGTTCCGAGAAGATGTTTCCCTAACTTGCATTTCCATAGTTGTATTTTCATGGCCCTTGGAGAAATGCAAGTAGGGACAATGTAGTCAAATATTATAGGTAGAAATGGTTGTTGGAGTTGTTCTTTTATTTTTACGACTAAGACTTAGCCAAGCAAGACCCATGTGCTTTCTTGTAGTCTAAAGAAAACTTGTGTACAATAGAACTTGGGGGGCTTGATATACCTAATTTTATATTGGATTGTGTATGTATGGATGTGGTAGGACCTTTCTAAGGTGTTACATTGATTCTGTTAATCCATTAAAGACCACTTTTTTTGTAACCGTAACCTAATTAGGGCTATTAGGTCTGTGTTCTCTGTAAGTGTTTTGGGGTATAGAAGGAGATTTGAGATTTGGTTCCTTGGTATTTTGTATAACTCCAAAAAGGGTATCTAAATATGCAATTTTTTTGGTAGGTTCTTTGGGGATCCTTGAAGTTATCACTCAAAAACTTGAACTCTAGGGCTATTAGAATGTCTAGACAATTAGGCCTAAATGGAAAATTTTGATTGTGGAAGAAAATGGGTTTTGAGAGAGCCTTGTAGTGATCCTAGCTTGGTTTTTTATGACTAAGGAGACCCTAGGCCACTCCTTATAGGTTGGTATTAGGGTTATATGTACAAGTCTTACATTGAGGGAAGGAATTGTGCAGCCTTTGGGCTTGAATAGTTGGACACATCCATTTGGTGTGATCAATGTGTTGACTCCTTTTGTAAGGAGTTGAAGAAAATTAAGGAGAAATATATCTGATGTGTTGAAGGTGTTCCCAAGAAGGAAGGATGATGTGTTGTTGATCATTGTTATAATTTGATGATTGTGGTTGGTTCTCATCATTTGAAGGTCATTTATGTGGGTTTGAAGTTCACCAAGCTTTCAACGAGAAACTTTGCACCATAGTGGTATGCGAGTAGTAGTGGTCATTAGCAAAAGAGTAGCAATATATGTCAGGAAAGGAAAGTGAAGGCGAGGGTAGAACAATGGTTCCAACGGGATGAATGCATAGATTTTTAGAAATCTTTGAGAGATGGAGGAGAAGAATAGGGTCTTGGAAGAGAAGGTCAAGAAGCTTGAAGGAAAGGAGAAGATAGATGAAGTGTGCTCTGAAGATGAAGGAGAGGAAGGGGAGGAGAACCCTAGGTAGGAAAGAGAGGAGGTTCCTCCAGATAAGAGACATTTCATAGATTCCCTAAATAGAATGGTAAAGAAGGACAATAACGATGATATCCCTATCTTGATAGGTAAGATCAACCCCGAGGAAGTGATGGACTAGTTGGAGGCCTTGAAGAACCACTTTGAATGTGAAGAAATCCCTGAAAAGCAGAGGATCAAGACTTCCAAGTCTAAGATGAAAGGATCTACCCTTAGTTGGTGAAATTTCATAAGAAATGAGAGGGTTGATGAAGGAAAGAACCTTATATCTTTATGGGGAAGAATGGAAAGATAAGTAAAGAAGCCATTTATTCTTGATTATTATGAGGTCTTGATTCATAAGAAGTTGTAGAACCTTAGACAAAAATAGTTGGATGTAAGTGCCTACACTAAAGAGTTTCAAAAGTTAACTCTTAGGGAAAGGCAACAGGAAAGTGAGAAACTAACTTAGGTAGCTAGGAACCTTAATGGTCTGAAATATAGTATACAAGATGAGATTAGTCACTTTACACAAGAAATAGTGCACAAATGTTTTTAAATGAATCTAAGGATAGAGGAAGGACAAAGGAGAAAGAGAGATCAACAAAGTTGAGGAAGACGGGAAAATAATTTCAGAGGTAAGAGAAATTTTGGAGATAGAGGGAAATTCCCGAGACCACAAGGACAAACCAGTAACCAAGAACATGAAGAAGAGTAAAGTCAAAGAGGAGGATTTAGATGAAGAAGACGAAATGATAGGGTAATATTTGGTGGTTGGGGCTCATGTATCTTCACTGGGAGATGTTATAATTGCAACCATATTGGCCATCCTACACATACATGCCCTAAGAAACAAGGATCGAGTAGTCAAGGAGGGGAAAAAAGGGTACAATTGACCCATGAAGAATACAATAAAATCATGACATCTCCCTCAAGGCCTGCAAGTTGTGAACAATGAGAATGCCTCATTTTCAAGAGAGTATTCTTGAAGATACCTACAACAAAGGAGCCACCTGAAATAAGATAATTGTTTAGAACCACTTGCAAGGTAAATGGAAAAGTATGAAAGATCATAGTAGACTCTACCTCTTCTGATAATTTGGCATAAGTAGAAACGGTAAAAGAACTAAATTTGTAGAGAATACCCCATCCTTACCCATACAAGGTGTCCTATTTTAATAAGGCACAACAAACTTTGATAAATGAACAAGTGTGGGTAGAGTTTTATATAGGAGAGTATAAGGATAAATTTTGTGCGATATAGTGGAAATGGATTCTTGCAACATTCTATTAGGAAGACCCTAACAATATGATGTAAATGCTCAACATGATGGAAAAAGAAACATCTTTTCTATAACCAAGGATGGTGTGAGCTATACTATGACCCCTCTGGATGATGATGGAAAAGAAAAACATGTTGTAACTAGTGTGTTTCTAGTTAATGAAGAGGATTTTATGGGAGCTCTCAAGGAGAAGGATACCCTATGTTTGGCTCTTTTCATGAATCCCAAATACAAGCTTGTTGTCAAACCCCAAGAGAGAAAATTTGGTCCAATGGAAGTGCAAGATTTTTTAGATAAATATAATGGTACATGTGTAGGAACTATGCCAAAGAATTTACCTCCTATCAGAGATATCAATCTCCACATAGACCTCATTCCAGGAGCCACCCTACCTAATAAGGCTGCCTATAAGATGACCCCTGATTAGACTAAAGAGATTGCTAGAAAGATTGAATAATTATTGAAGAAGGGATTCATAAGGAAAATTTTAAGTCCCTATGTTGTTCCTACAGTTTTAGCATCTAAAAAGGAGGGTAAATAGAATCTATTTAGTGACTCTAGGGATATTAATAAAATAACAGTCAGGTATAAGTTCCCAATACCTAGGATTGAGGACCTATTGGAATTCCTAGGGGGTGTAGAGTACTTTTCAAAGATTGATATCAAAAGTGGTTACCACCAGATTAGAATAAGGGAAGTAGATAAGTGGAAACCCACTTTCAAGATCAATGACGGTCTTTATGAGTGGCTGGTCATGCCATTTTGACTTTCAAATGCACCAAGTGTATTTATGCGCCTAATGAATGAATTTTTCAACCCCTTCATAAATCACTTTATGGTGGTATATTTAGATGACATTTTTATACTCACTAGGACCAAAGATGAACACCTAAAGCACTTGGACCTAGTTTTGAAAAGGTTACATGATGAAAAGCTAATGATAAAAATGGATAAATGTGTTTTCTTGTAGGATGAACTAACATTTTTTGGTTTTCTGATCTCAAAGGGAAGCTTGAAGGTGGACCCCTCCAAAGTGGAAGCCATGGTTAACTGGCCAATCCCTAGGATTGCAAGTGAGGTAAAAAAAAATCATGGACTTGCAAGTTTTTACAGAAAATTTATCAAGAATTTCAGTGAATTTTACGCACCTATGATTGAAACTATTAAGGGGGGAAGTAGATGCAAGTTTGGTTGGAAAAAAGGAGAAGATAAGTATTTTGAGTACTTTAAAGGAAGGGTGTCACAAAAACTCATACTAACCTTGCATGATTTCAACAAAGTTTTTAGAATTGAATGTAATGCTAGCAAGTTGACCATAGGGGCAGTGCTAAGCCAAGAAGGTAAAATAGTAGCCTTCTTTAGTGAGAATCTCAATGAGGCAAAACAAAAATATTCCTCGTATGATCTTCACTTATATGCTCAGGTCAAGGCCTTAATAAAATGGAAACCCTATTTATTACCCAAGGAATTCATTATATATACTGATAATCATGCTTGAACCTTTTCAAACACATAGGAGAAGTTAAATGATAAACATATCAAATGGGTTGAACATTTGCAGGCTTTCGCCTTCACAATCAAACACAAGAAGGGTGTTGCAAACAAAGTGGTAGATACACTCAGTAGGAGGGTACTAGTAGTGCAATAATTTTAGTTTGAAAGCATGGGAGTTAGTTCACTCAAGGACATGTACCAAGATGATGAAGACGTTAAAGAGGTGTATGAGATATGCACTAAATTTGAGAACAATTATCATATTGATTTCTCTGATTATTTAGTGCAGGAAGGTTTGATTTCTCTTAGCATATAGATTTGTCTTTCTATAAATTATCAATTACTTACTCTAATCCTGTGAAAAACAAAAATCCCAAACTAACAGTTGAATTATAATATTTAGATTTATAATTCTCCGAATTAAGGTACAACTCCCTATTTGATTTTCAATGAATTCTGAAAATCACACATTGCTTTCGCAAACACACACTTTTAACCAGAAAGTGAATAAGGATTTTGTAGTATTTCATACATCAACATGTCATGAAAATTGAATGAAATATAGATATTTCAACACTAAATGACGCTCACGGACTTCAATCTCATAATTAGTTTATTAAAAATAAACTATACTAAAGAAAACTACAAAAAAATCCACTTGAAAAAAGATTTCCGATATTCAATAAATATCCCAACAGAGATTGAAATATGCTAATATAAACCAACAGATTCACATAACCTAATTTTTTTCTCCATTCAAATCAAAAATATACTTCCAAGTTTCTTTCGATCAACAAACTAATTCAAAAACACTAAAAAAAATATTAAGTCTTGCCCTAACTTAACCAAAATTACTATCATCCATATATAGATTATCATTTCTATATAAATAGTCATCAGTCTTTGGAAATAGAAATTGACATCTCGAGATACACTCTATGGGATTTAGTATAAATATTTTTACAAAATCACCCACATCAAAGAAAACATAAACTAGGACAAAATACCACTACTTCGTGATCTATGAAGCATGATCACAGAGTGGTGGATGCGTTGGATCCCTTTGATTAGTCCTTTGAAGTGTCAGCAATGCGGGAGCTCCTCCATTCTTTGTGCACCTTTGCAACACTGATGATCATGGACTGATGTGGCAAGGCAATGTGAATTACCCTTTTCTTCAGAAACTTCTTATCCTTGCGGACCTGGGTAATTTCTTGTATATGCACCTCGAGGTGATCGATATATACTACCAGCATCACTTCCATATTGGCAAGGGCCATGAAGTTATCTGCGGTAATATCTTTAGTATCTTTGATGACAGAAATCTCATGTTCAAATTCCAGTAGAAATTCCTTTGCTCCTTTGATACTTTGAGTATCTTCTTTTATAAGTGAAGCATTCAAACATTTGAGATCTTTTTGCATGGTTTCCACCAACCCTTTGATTCACTCAACATGTAGGTGGTTTTATCATGACCGGATTTAATAATGGAGTTCCTCCATTAGATACTCTTGATGGAGATGTAGAGAGTATCTTCATCCAATCCTGGAAGAGGATTCTCAGTTAGGAATTTACTTACCCCATATTTATCTATTTCATAGAGCTGATTTGTCACTTTTAGCCATTTTTTATTTTCTTTTTCCCACTCTACTAATTCCACCAGAATCTCTACAACAATTGAACTAAAAAATCCACGAGTCTTAATCAACTGATTGATATAATTGCTTCCTTTCTATATCATGCCTTGGATCCATTTAGTGTAGGCATCTACAATCAATTTGTTTTTCTGAATTTGGTCTAGGGTTTACCTAAATTCTGGTGAATGTGGATCAAATGACTGTGTAGCTATAGTCAACGGGAGAGGGTTAGGGTCCTGAACTTCTTGAAAGAATTCAGCCATCTTTTGATTGTTCCTTTCAACTCATTCTTATCCTTTTCATCCATAAAAGACCTATGTATGATATTTTTTGTAGACTTTTCCAAGTGTTTCACATCAGCCACTCTAGTCGCATATCCAAGATATATCTTCTCAACTGTGAAGTCATCTACAGTAGCTTCAGAGATTTCCTTATCATTCTTGGGAACTGCATGTTCAGCATACCACTACCCTAGTTTTTATCAATGTCCACCCTAGAATCTATTCTAATCCTTTTTGGTTTCTCTAAGGAACCCAGACATTTGCTTACCATGTCTTCAACTGGTAGGGTTATTGGCAGGACATTTTTTTTTCTGTTGATGGAAGTTTTGAACCATTTCAAGGTGGGAACTGGTGACTATTGGGAGTCTTCCATTATCTATTTTGGACTGGTGGGCATAGAAATCATAGAGTCCTTAACTCCTTTCTGATTATCCTTTTTGGAAACAGCTTCTTCTGATATAGAGCATTGCGTGTTCTCATTTTCCATCAAGGTAGCCATCTCCTTGAGATTGATCACTTCCTTTTCTCAGACTGGCTTGATTTCTTCTCTGACAGCTTTTCTTCTAGAAGTCCTCATGGGTGGAACAAGATGAGGAGACCTCTTGTTTTTAACTTTAGATTCAGTAGCTTTTGTATTTTTATATTTAGATGGACCTGCAACAAAAAAAAATTCATTAGAACTTAGGATAGCTTTTTCGACATGAGCTTTAAGACTTGATCCTCTAATATTTTGCCTTTTGTGAGGAGGTTGCCTTTTACTAGCAATTCATATTTCGGTTATTTTAATAACACCGAGAGTCTTGATGTGGATACTCTCTCTTTCCTCTATGTTCCAACCAATTTCAGGGAGAGGCAACCCCTGAACCTTGTCTTTATATTGTTCATAAATTATCTCTTCATCTTCCCCCTCTTCTATCCCATTAGCATCAATGCATGTTTGCAGATTAACTATTTGGACAAGTGTAAATCTGCGCCATAATATTCTCCTGACTTCAAAATCATCTGGGTAAAAGCACAATAATCTGTCACCCTTTTACAAAGGAAAAGGACAACAACAAAAAAACTGTAAAACTTTAAGGGCATAAAATTCACATTTCTGTTGAGAATTTGAAGATGATGTAAACTAATGAAATGTGCCAAATAGGCTGAATTATATGTCTATAATTTTTTTTAAAAAAATTGAACCAAAATTAATATGTTTTTTGAATTTTTAAGGTCTATTTTTCATTTCTTGAAAAATACTATAGATCAGAGAGTTTACTTCCCGCCAAATCATTATAAGTAAAACATTAGTTTTTCCTCCAATTTTAGTATATGTTTTAGATGACATGTATAGCTAGTGCCCCAAAAAAGAAAGAAGTGTTTTTGGTCTATACTTTTCCCATTATAAGTATTCAAAGTCGAACTTAGTTGAAATCAACTGTTTTTGTCTCCCGCCATTTTTCCCCTATCAAAACTATACCAAAAACCAAATAAATTACATATTATTGAAGAGGACTCTCCTCTCTAGTGTTATCTATGATTTTAAATTTTCTTTGAATTGATTTACTATTTTTTTACATTTTCCGAATCAATGACTTCCAAAAGATTCAATAACCTACATGCATCTTTTAACAAATTTGTTCAATGTAATGTAGTCAAAATAATATAAAAATTATATGTCAAGAATCGTAGTTCTGAGATCTACAAAAAGGTAATTTTAGTTTTTCGACATTGTTAAGTTTCAATAGAGAAAAAACCAGCAGAAGTGAGCACTTTCTGATTTGGTGTGTTTTTGGAGGTTTGGTTGCCAAGATGGCATGCCACATAGGATGACTCGACCAAGTACAACTCGGCCGATTCTAAGCAAGTGGTCGGCCACCCGCGAGCGGTCGCTTGGGCGACCGACCCTTTCATTTTCAAAGGTATATATAAAAGTTCTTTTAAAAAAAAGTAAATATCAATTGCGAATTTAAATACAAGTTTCATAGTATATAGAGTTTTTTGAAGAAGCGAAGAAGACATTTTGTGACTATAGGAAGCGAAGAAGACATTTTTAATAAAGAAGGATTTTGAAAGAAAAATATTTTTTTTTCTGAACTATTTGAGCAATGGGAAATAAAAGGACTAGAACAAGGAAATATGATTGTAAAAGGAATGACCAAATGAAAGGTCATACGAAACTTACCGAAGAGCAACCGGTCAATGTTGAAGAAGAACCTATCGATGTTGAAG
>MU224413.1:4215925-4235788 GCA_018584345.1 Thuja plicata
GGCTAGCGGGCTATTTTTAGCCTTTTAAAACAGTGCAGCATACTCGGCCAAGTATAACTCGGTCGAGTACCTCTCGGCCGAGAGTCCGCTGCCACTCAGCGCCGCGTGGCAGCCACAATGACTCGGCCGAGAATGGCAAGAATCTGACCCATGAAATTTCCCCAAGGGTGACAGATTATTGTGCATTTACCCATCTGCACAATTTTCCTAGAAATCCTCCATTTTAGGAACATGGCAGAATTCAGAAGGTAAACTGAAATGTCGCGCATCATATGCCCTGGTGTCAAAATCTCTCCTAGCTTGAAAGGTTTTCAGTTTTAGCTTGTTCAATTCTTGCTCCAAATTAAGAGCATCTGAAGAATTCTTACAGGAATAAAAACCAAGTTCTATAGGAAAACTAGATTTAGCTCTTCCCTTCCTTTCTTTGAGGTCTTTATGTACATGGGATAATTGGTGACCAACCTCAGTTATAACATGCAAATCTAGGGAATATCTAGGTAATTTGAATGGTTCTCCTTCAAATATGTAAACTATTATGTAGGTAAACCTTCTAAATTGTATGAAGAAACTCCCAAAAACATTAACAAATTTATTATCCTCCTCTGACATTCTTTTCTTAATGTTCCCCTGCAGCTAAAAAATCAACCTTCCTAGAAAAACATCATTTACTTTCATAATACTGTCAACATGGAATTCCTTCTGCAGATGGGGATAATAATCATACACCTTCATATTGGGAATAGGTAATTCATTATATAAACCATCCCACTTTCTAGTACAAGCCAACACATAGAATAGATAAGAATACATATAGAAACCACCAGACTTTTCTGAATAGTTTTGTAGCTAATGATGAAGTTTGTCAGCAATACATTCTGCCCTATCAATGAAATTTTCTCCTCCCAAAGTTATCTAGATAAAGAAATACATCCATTCCTACCAATTATAAGCATGGTTATTACCTTTGATCCTGTTCAACAAAATCACTAATTCTGCAACTTTGGGCTTGAAATTCTCTATTGTAAGGGGTTTGGGCAGCCTTGACCCTCCCCTTTTTGCCTCCAACAACCATTGTTTGGCAATTTCATTTTTGTAAATCTATTTCTTCATTGATAAAATAGAGTAGGAGGAAGCAATGGTCCATCCTTCATAAGGATCCTTTTCAGGAATACCCATTGCACCTTGATGATGACATCTTTGTTTATGAAAGTCAGAGGGCTTCCATAAATCTTCTCATTACACCTCTCTTCTCTATCATACCTTTTAACACACTCCATTACTAACTCTGGACAGAGGGCCACTAGCAGAAATGTTGGTGCATCGGCTAAACCACTTAACACCACCTTCTCTATTATAGAACCAGAAATAGGGCTTTTGATTTTACTGCGAATCTCCTCTAAGGCACCTTCTTTTATCATTGTGTCATCACACTCAGGAAGTGAACTAACCAAAGGGGAGGTTCATCAAAAATTTGGGAGCAGGGACTTCATATTTCTTAAGGAAAATACTTATAAAAGACCGAGATTTGCAGAAGGAAAATAGAGCCTTGCAATATAAAAAATTTCAAATGGCTTCAATTTCGAACAAGCACTCTGAGAGGAAAAAAACTAACCTAGAGATTCTACACACTCTAAGCTTCTCTGGATGAGAGTATATCTTCTGCTGCTCTGCCAATTCAATTTCAGTAGAAAACTTCACCAGAAGACTAACAGCACAAACCCTTATTTTATAATATATTTTCCCACAAAATGTGTAAGATTTGCATTTAATGACAATGCGGGCTCTTAATTAAATGCTACAAGAGTTTTCTCCTGATGCGATCATTAAGTATTTCACCTCTTAAATGATTGAAATGACATATAAGTGTCACCTTTAATGATGATTATATCCGCAACACGCACAGATAAAATTAACACATGCCAGCTATCACCTCGGTCATGTCACCACTGTCTTTTCACCTATTCAACACACAAGCTTCGGTTGAACTGTGAACTTTGATATAACCTAGTTCACAAATTAATTTCAATGGGTAATAAAGCATTACTTCCTTTTGGCATGTTTATAAAAGACCACGTGAGAGGAAAAAACTTAAACTCTATTACACTTTATGCAAGATGAAGACCGCAATTGAACCATAAACCTTGAACTAGACAAGTTCAAGATTCAGAGTTCAATGGAAGATTGGAATTCGCAAACTGCACCACTCATGTTCACATAAAAGTGAAGAAAGGAAAAACACGCCGCAAGGCGACATTGAACCTTCAACATTGAACTAAGTAAGTTCAAGATTCAAGTTCAACCAAGAACGAGAAAATGCAAACTGGACTTAAAGATACAATGACATTTTAGCTTTGAAGATGGTAAACTCCTGATTTTAGGAAATGATAAAATGTAGGGTATGAGTCAAAAATCAGGGGTAACAATTTTTAAAGGTAGTCAATTGTGTATACCAAAATGCTCAATGAGAGAGAATATTATCAAGGAGAAACATTGTGGTAATTTACTAGGATAGTTTAGGATAGATAAAACTTTGGAATTTGTTAGGAGATTCTATCATTGGCCTAAGCTGCAGGAAGATGGCAGAAGAATTTTTGAGACTTGTGTTGTATGTGAAAAGGCCAAGGGATCTAGTTAAAATGTAGGGATATAAGTATGGATTTTTTTCTAGGACTTCCTAGAACTAAGGCATGGTATGACAATATTTATGTTGTTGAAGATAGATTCAGTAAGATGACCCACTTTGTGCCATACAAAATGACCCATGATGCCTCCCTTATAGCTGGATTATTCTTCAAGGAGGTAGTCAGAATCCATGGATTGCGTCTATCAATCATGTAAGACAAAGATTCAAAATACATTGACTAGTTTAGGAGAACTTTATAAAACGAACTTGGAACCAATTTTTCCTTTTCATCTACATATCACCCACAATTTAATGGGAAATCAAAGGTCATCAATAGATCTCTACAAAAATTGTTGAGGTGTTTGAAAAAAGAACATGGGACTGCATGGGATACCATTCTACCACATGTAGAATTCTCATATAATGATTCTATGAGTAGGAGCACTAGCAGAAGTCCCTTTCACATTGTTAATGGCATCTATCCAAGGGGTGTTATAGAACTTAGAGATATAATGGATAAGGAGAAAAGTAGTACCCAAATAGAGTATTTTGAAAAATTAATGAGGGAAAATCATCAAAAAGTCAAGGAATAGTTATAGCACATTGTTGACAAGTAAAAATAGGTAGAAGAAAAGAAAAGAAAATACCTTCAATTTCAAGTAGGGGACATGGTAATGACACATCTCAAAAAGGAGAGACTTCCTAAGGAGAATGTATAAAAAACTGATGATGAAGAAGATAGGACCATGCAAGGTCTTCTAAAAGTTTGGAAATAATGCTTACCAAATTGAACTACCCCCTGATATTGGTTTATCACATATTTTCAATATTTCTTACTTATATCCATACAAAGGTGTCTGGGATGATGATTTTGTTGCAGGTGACCAGGCGGAAGCAAAAGAAAAGTGGGTAGAAGACTTTCCTAAGAAGAATCCTTTGCAACCTAAATGTATCCTCAACACTAGGATTGCAAAAATAACCAGGAGAAAGATCTACCATCAACACCTTGTTAAGTGGAAGGATTACCCACAAGAAGATGCAACATGGCTTCCCAAGGATGAAGTTATCAAGGCTAGAACCACTATTGCAGATCAGAAGATTCAAGGGACTTGAGTTATTTTAACCTCAAGAGTATGGTGTAGTAGAACCTTGGTCATAGGGTTTCTTCTTGGAACACCTTGAGGACACTTTAGGTATTTAGTTTTTCCTTTTAACGCTTTGGTTCGATTGGACCATTTCAATATAATAAAGCCCAAATTGTAAGAATAGTTGACACAAGGTGTGTTTATAAACTTGTGGTCAAACCAGGTCAAAAAGGCCCTATGTAGTGGATTTTTTGTGTTTTAGGTTGATTTAGGATTTTTTGGGTTAGATTGAGCCCAACTTGAGTCCTAGAAAGTTTTAGGATCTCAAAAGCATAAAAAATGCAAAACTTGCTTAACAACTTTTGCAACTTTGTTTGAAAAGTTGTCTTGAAGTCCGTACAACTCCTCCAATAGCCAAATAAGTTTGAAAAAAAAAATTATAGACATTTATCTATGTCTTTATAGGTCTATAATGGTCTATTGACATGGTGTGGTCGATATATGTAATTTTGGTGGGGAATTGAAACAATAATAGTACTATTTTCCTAAAATTTGTTGCACTTTTCCGTATTGTATGATTGCATAGGGATTGGTAGTGGGTTGAATCTAAAAGGGTTAGATGGTGGAATTAGTTAAGGGTCTAATGCACTTGGTCTCATCCTTTTTGGTGAAGTTTGAAGGGAGATATCACTTGATCTGTCAAATTAGTTCAGAAACCCTCATCTAATTAGGGTTTGGAGAAGATGTTGCCCTAACTTGCATTTCCACAATTGGATTTTCATGGCCCTTTGGGAAATGTAAATATGGAAAGTATAATCAATGATTCTAGGTGGAAAGGGGTGTCAGAGTTGTTCTTCTATTTTCACCACCAAGTCTTAGCCAAGCAACACCCATGTTCTTGGTTGAAGTCTGAAGCAAACTTGTGTACAGTAGAACTTCTAGGGTGGATTGACCCAATTTTATATTGGATTGTATATGTATGAATGTGGTAGGACCTGTCTAAGGTGTTGTATTGATTCTATGAATATATTAAAGACCACTTTCTTTGTAACCTTGGCTTAATTATGCCTATTAGGTCTCTATTCTCAGTATGTATTTTTGGGTATAGAAGGAGAGTTGGGATTTGGTTCCTTGGAGTTTTGAATAACTCCAAAAAAGGTATCTAAATCTAGGAATTTTTTGATAGGCCCTTTGGGGATCCTTGAAGGTATCACTAAAAAATTGGAACTCTAGGGCTACTAGAATGCCTAGGCAATTAGGCCTAAATAGGCAGTTTTGATTGTGGAAGAAAATGGGTTGTGAGACTGCCTTGTAAGTATCCTAGTTTGGTTATTTATGACTAAGGAGACCCTAGGAAACTCCCTATAGTTTGGTATAAGGTTTATGTACACAAGTATAACATTGAAGGAAGGAATTGTGAAGCCTATGGGATTGAATAGTTGGACACACCCATTTGGTGTGATCGGTGTTGATTAGTGTGTTGACTCCTTTTGTAAGGAGTTGAGGAAACTTAAGGAGAAATTTATGTGATGTTTTGAAGGTTTTCACAAGAAGGCAGAATGATGTGTTGTTGACCATGGTCAGAAGTTGAGGATTGTGTTTGGTTCTCATCATTTGAAGGTCATTTGTGTAGAGTTGAAGTTCACCAAGCTTTCATCAAGACACTCTGCATCATGGGGGAAATAACATTATTTCTAGTATGGTTTTGGGGAGGCGCTAAGTGGATGAGAGTGGTGGTAACAAGATCAAGCTCCATGAGTAAAAGGAAATGTTGGAGGAGCTTTTCATGCTCAACATATTCTTTAACATTTGGGACTATATTACTGCCTAGATTTTCCTTGATCTATAGGGGTATGTAGGACAGACGAAGAATCTTAGCCAAACATTTGGTGTGTTTCTGGAGGAGGTGCTTGAAGAGCACGATCGATAGTGAAATAGAATTCCTGATTACGTGCCCACATATATGGTGGACGTCTTGCTACAACAGAGTGACGATCCTACAAACAATCTTACTAGAAACAAAGTCAAGAACTTCACTCAGGTAAATATTTAAACTGTGTTCTTTTTCTTTTATTGTTGAAAATTTATAAAATAAAAGTGGCTCCATGAAGTATGTGTTTTTGGGCTTGCAAGACATGATAGTTGATGGAACAGAGAAATTTTCTATGCTTGTTGAATTCATGGACATAATAATGGACAAAGAAAGGTGGGTGAAAGAGAAAGACATTGGTGAGATGGAATTCATGCAATGGATAGTGAAATAAATGATGAAGCTACTCCAAATTGCTCCCATGGTAGTTTCTCATCTTTCCACTAAGCAGTATAGAGTTGTAGGTGTTTAAAAAAAGGACACAGAAGAAACACACACATGAGAAACAAAGAGGATAAATATGCAGAGGAAACACAAATAAAAGATCCTCTATTAATCACTATGATCAGATAAAGATCGGATAGTCATATCCTTACACAATGCCTCTATTTATAGAGGGCTTTAGAAATTTAAAGAGTAAGAGAACCATCTAGAATGATGGTGCTTGAAGTTTCCAGCTTTACTATGCTGGTAGGTAGTGGTAGGTGGTTCTGGATAGTTCTTGGTCAGTAGTGTTTGACCAATCATTAATTTATTATTCCAACACACCCCATAAATTAATCATCAATTATTTTAGATATCCCTATAATATAGAAATGATGGGTCTTGGCTTGTAGCCTTGTTAAGTACCCATTTACATCGTATCCCCAATCACTGTTGGGTTTTCACAGATTACCCCTAACCAATGCGCAAGTTTCAAGTACTTTTTCAGTCACCACAAACATTGCACTCAAGTGGTTTTAACTCACCACAAACCTCACACATGAAATAAGAAAGTGGTTTAAGAATGACCATGAACCAAAGTTGTTCTAATGACTATAAATCATAATTACAGGGAAACCATCATCACTCTGAGATTTTCTTGATTTGCACCTGCATGAAAAGTTATTATTGAGTCCATATAAAAAGAAATCCATCTATCGAGATACATGGGTACCCAACCATTGTCCTCAACAGTTCTATAGGAATTATTTTCAGATACATGGTTCATCAATAAGTAACCAGGAACTTTTGGGGTGTTGGGTACAATCGATAATGCACCCCTTACAATAATTTAAGTACAATACATTCTTTGACTTCGTGATTGCACACTATTTGGAAATGACCTTTTTTCAAGAGCATCTCAAATACTATCAATCACTTTACAAAATGAAAACATCAATTTCTTTGGGGAACATCTTTCAAACAATCTTGTGGAACTTGAGAGATATACCAAGTTAAAAACTATAGCACATTTAGATAAACAACTTATCTCACCTCCAACCCAAACACTTTTGACTTAAAACTAAAATTTATATCTCAGACACACTTTTACACAATGACAATAATACATTCACAAAAATTTTAGATTCCCAGGCTGTTGATGAACCTTGGGCTCTGATACCGTGTTGAAAAACATGACAAAGAGGAAACAGAGAGGATAAGATATAATAGGAAGCCTCTGTATTTATCACTATGATCGGATAAAAAATTGATACCAAATGCTTACATAATGCCTCTATTTATAAAGATCTAAGAATGCTCCAGAATTATGAGAACATTCTCGAATTGTACAATCTATATGGACAATGTTTGAAGATGCTGGAAGTTTCCAGTCTAACTACGCATGCCAGTGCCGACAGTGGTAGTTGGTAATTAATTTATTTTCCAACAGTAGCATATGACATCTCCGCCAACATGAGAGAATTTGTGAACGTGTGGATAATCGGTAGAGATGAAAGACTGTGGGAAAAGCCAGATGAATTCAAGCGAAAGAGTTTTCAGGGCAACAGTTTGGACATGAAGGATAGAGATTACGAGCTGCTTCCTTTCGGGTCGGGCAGAAGGAAGTGCCAGGCGGCCAGTCTGGGTCAGAAAGTAGTTTAGCTGGCCCTTGATAATCTTCTCCACGGCCTTCAATGGCACTACTCGCTAATATTAAGAGCCCACGACTTTCATTGGCCTACAAATGAGTCTCTTGTTTCCATGACTGAGCCTCGCTTGCCTTCACATCTCTATCATTTCCGTTAACCCACTTTTCTGTTAACAATAGTGGATGAATTATATATTTTAGTCTCTTTTTATCCTTCTTCATCTTTTCATTTCTAGTCCATGTTTGATAAATAATAGTGTCCCTTTTTATCATTCTCATCTTTTCATGCATGTCTGATAAATAATGTAATTTAGTGCAGGTTTAGTGCTACCCACTATCATAGTTACCATATTTTTCTTATGTAGTCCATGAGCTTCTTTGCAAAAAAGCTTCAAAACCATCGACACGGTCTTTTTATGACAGATTTCCATGTTAAAAAATAAGCCAAAACATGATAGCTAGATATATATTTCAATAGACATGCATACAAATACAATGTTAGCCCTATAGTTCGGGAGCTGATCTGATATGAAAATTTCCCAATCTTTTGAAGGTAGAAATGAGCTTTATTTTATTTACTCTCAACTATTAAATTTATCTAATTTCAAATGCATTCCTTCACACATGTGGATTTATTTTTGCCCTTTTTTAGGTACATGTTCATATTGTATCTTGTTTTATAGAAATCTAACCCATAGCCATAGCATACAATCTTTGTATGTTGAATAAAAATATGTTGTATTTAGTATTGTCTTATATCGTTTAAAACAATGTGAGAAATCATCTACATCAAAATAGTTTTTTTTGATGAATAGAGGCCTTTACTATTAATATATAGAAGAAAGTACAATATTCACAAAAAAGGACCGGGGGATAAAAAATCACCCCGCAAAGAGTCACACAACATCAAGCTAGAATCATACAACTGTTCATAAAAAAAACATATAAGAAAAGCCCTCAAGCTATGAGAGCAGTGGCAGAAGGGGTAGGAGGGTCTTTATCATTCAGATTTCCCCAAACATTGGGCCCAGGGGTCTGGACAGGAGGTGACCACCCATCATCTTTTTCTTTTTCTTTCTCTAGCTCTTCTTCCTCCCGCCTGGGAGAGATTGCAAGAGCCAAGAGGGGAACTATATTAGAAGTGGCAGGAGGCCACATAGGAACAATGGCTAAAGGCTGAGAAATAGTAGAGACAAGCAAAGGAGGCCATCCAATAGCCAAGGCCCTCCTATCAGGAGGAGAGGCAGAGCGGTGGCGCCAAGTGCACAGTGTTCTGGAGCGCCTGGCCAAAGCACTCCTCCTATGATGCCAACCCTGGGGTGGCGTACTGTTAGTAGAGAGAGAATCTTGTGGTACCCAAGATACAGTACATGGGGCACTACCCCAATGTTGTAGTAGCTCTTGCAAGTGGGCGACCTCAAGGGCCACCTTGTTATCTTGTACTTGAATTTGCATCATGACATTATTACATAAACATGGCTTAGCATAAAGAGAAACATTGATATCTAGAAAACTGTGAGTAAAAATAACAGCATAACAGTCTTTCCATAAGGAAAACAAAATCTCCATCCTACAAGCATGCCAAATATGGGTATACTAGGAAGGCATTCTGGGTGAGTCACCAAGGAGATCCATATGCCAAGAGAAAGGCTCAGGCTGATATGACATTAAAAACTATGAGTGCATCTCCAATAGTTCTAAGCCTGACAAGAGAACCAAAAAATATGCATAATAGTTTTAGAACGCCCACAGAATGGGCATTTAGGATCAGGCACACCTAAGTGTCGAAGCTGAGCTCCCAAGGGTAAACCCTGGTAGAGAAGACACCAAGAAAAATGAGCAATTTTGGGTTCACTGATAGTATCCTAAATAGTGCAAAAACACCAGCTCCAAGTCTTCTGGGAAGAAGAAAGATGCCAACGATGATTGAGAGAATCAATAATAAGAAAATAAGGCACAAGCCAAGAGTACCCAAGTTTGGGTTTGTATTTGGTAAATGGTGTATCAGGGTACCATTTCCAATCTTTCCACCAAGGTTTAACTGACTGAATGCCAAGTTTGTGCAGGAGATGCGGCAGAATAGCAGAGACCAACAAGTCAAAAGTGTGACGATCTAGACGAGTGAGTCAGAACTGAACCCAAAGATCTTCCCAAGGGTAGAGACTCATGGTGGCTATAGAAAACAAATCCTTGGGTGTTTGAATTCCCTGTTTGTGGAAATGCAGAGAACTCATCCCCTGGATTTCAGCTAGAGAGAACCCTTATTGAGAAAAAGTGGGGACCACCAAATGTTCTGCTGATTGAAAGAGAGCCCATCCCGGAAGCCATTGCCAAACCAACGAAGCCAAGGTTTGACAACTTCCCAGGCTCTCCAAATACTTTTGACAACATAAGTACCTTGGATTTGAACAGGGTGCTTCATAACTAGAAGAGTTTGAAAACCAATCCCTTTCCATGTCGGTTTGTGCAAGCAATACCCAGAAGAAATGCAGTGACAAAGCATAATTTTCCAAGCCTCATTGCATGTGAGACATCGCCCAACCCATTTCACAGAGAGAGCCAGGTCTTGTTTCTGAGTATCAAGTAAACCAAGCCCACCAGAGGCCTTAGGGAGACAACAAAATTCATAGGCAACTCTGTGAAAGCCATGTTGATCAGCACCAGAGGCCCAAATGAAATCCCTCAACAATTTCTCGAGCTTCTTGTAGGAGGCCTTTGAAGGAGCCCAACAAGAAGAATAGTAAACATGTGTAGCAGCCAAGACCTTAGAGAAAATCTAAAACTTCTAAGCGAGCGAGAGTGGCTTGGTAATCCAATAGGTAGTTTTTTTTTCAATTTTATCTAACACAACATTCCATAGTTCAGTAGAAGTAGACTGGAAAGAAAAAGGAATGCCAAGGAAATGAAAAAATTTCCCCATCCTGAATCCTAGACCAACCAAACTGAGAAAACCAGGGCGGATCAGGAAGGGAAGACTTCTTGTAACACACGATTTTATGCCACTAAATGGTTGAACCAGAGGCCAGACAAAAAGTCTCTAAACATTGCAAGGCTACCTTGATATACTCTTCATTCTCTTTAAGAGTGAGAAAGGAATCATTGGCAAAATGACCATTGACCAAGTGCTGAGTAGAATTAGGTAAAGCAATCCCACGAACGAACACAATCCAACAAAATATGTTTTAGATTTGCATTTTTCTCATAAAATTTATCAAGAAAAATATTTAATTCTCTTTGGATTGCCAATAGCTATATTGTGAGGATAAGTTTCATTCATTATTTTCCTTTTAAATTTTCCCTCGTAGAAAATATCATTTCAGATTTTGTTTTTTGTATTGCAATTCTCAGCTAATTCTCTTTATAAACTTTTTAAAAAAATTTATTGTTACACTAAAATAAATTGCATTGCAGTAAAAAGTATGATATAATTTTAATGGCAACTTTAGTTTCCGTGAATATCTAAAATTGTAATGAGTGGGTTTGCCAGAAAAATAAATTTTTAAATATCTTGTATCCTAAACAACATTGGTTTCTTTTAGTTATTTTAATTAAAATCTCTCTCTCTCTCTCTCTCTCTCTCTCTCTCTCTCTCTCTCTCTCTCTCTCTCTCTCTCTCTCTCATGTTTCAAAATATAATATACTACAAAAATGGACGTGTTTCAAAACACAGTGTTCTTCAATTTTTTTTTATAATGGACACATTTTCTATCATTTATTATTGAAATAAATAAAATCCCTAGTTTTTCATGGAAATGGGAAAGGAGAAAAGTCATTGACTCACATCTATGATTTTTTTTTTCGATTGAGGTTAAAACAGTTTTTGAAGGGAACAGTAACCCTGTACAAAAGGAAGCTAAAGATAGGAAGAATACAGAACTACAAAAATCAAGACATACAACAAAAATAAACAGCTGGGGGTAAAAGATAGAAACTATAAGAACCCTCCAACATTACAACGAGTCAAAATAAAAAACCTAGACAAAAATAAAACAACCACAAAGCACAGTCAATTCTATTTTACCATCTCAACTGAGTCATCCATCACATTCTGATACTTCTCAATGGCCTCCCTGAGATCTTTAATTTCCTTTGAGCCACCCATTTTCACCTTTTTGGTAGTCACCCTAGTATGAGTTCCTGGGCCAGCAACGCTTGCATCAATAACAATATCATCATCCACTGTAATGGGAGTAGTGTTCCCATCCAGCACCGAGAGAAGCGCCTTTAAATTGCTGTCAGTCACCTTCATGCCTTCATAGTTTTTCTACATCAAACGGCTAAGAGTATTTTCAATACTCTATATGCAACTGTCAGTCGTACGCTGGCGGAAATTGACCACTACATTAATTCTAAGTTCCAGCTTCTCCAGCGGTCTTTTGTCCATTTCTTCTTCTTGACTATCATTGTTCTTAGTATCCTTATTCACAGCTTCAGCCATCAGGATAGCAATCTTATTAACTCTATCCTGGAGGTCATCATAGCTACCATTGATGTCTCTAATTTCATCCAAGAGCCAAGAGTTCAGCTAAATGTCCATCTCTGCCCGCTCTTTGACTACCTGCATCTATGGTTTTTGTTAATATGTAAGTTCTATGGGTTTAAATAGATTTAGAGGTTTTGAAAGGGTTTAAATGTTCAAAAGAGGAGGGTTTAAAACATTAGTGACCAACACGTGTAATGGGATAACTTTACGTATTCCCAATATGGTAACATATGTCATTGGTTTCATTTTCTTCAATATTTTATTGAGTGATCCCACAATAGTGGGTTACACTTTTTTGCCTAAATGGGCATTGAAGTCTACATTTTGAAAAAAACTTTTAGATTCAGATGCATATTTTTGTTAAACTGTTTGAAATCGAAAGATGAAGTAAACTAGAGTCTTTTAGGATTTTTTGTCTGTATTCTAAATATTTTTTTTCTTTTTATTTTGAATTAATTTGAATTGTTTTGTTTTTCTCCCACGAAAACTACTATGTTGTTGAAAATGTCATTTTCAAAAAGTTACATTTACTTCATAGAGCATAACTTTTTTTCTAAAATAGATATCAATGTGATTCTCTTGAATTTTGTTTTGTAACATACATACGTAGGGCATGAAATTGGCTTGATGAAATTATTATGATTATTGCATATTTTATGAACGTTTGAAGTAGAGTAAACCGTAATTTTGACATACCTTGACTGCATAGCTTATAACATGTTGTGTATTTATCAAACTTAAATTCTCTTTTTTGATAGAAAGTAGACACGAAGCCAAAGGGCACTATTATTTTTCAAAAAAAATTTCCCCTTTTCTGCTATTTTTCATTGAACGTCAAACTTGGAGGTTTATATTGGATAAAAAACCTACATTCGATGCACGTCAAAAAACATAGACCTAATTAATTCAAAAAATTTCAAATCTATATTCGTTAGAAAGATCATTTAGAGTACTTGTGCTATGAAAAAGGATGTCTCCCTATTCATCCATTTGAGCCCCGCACTTGATCTTTGAAGCCATGAAAACTGCATATTTTTGTTAGCCTCTGCAAATGGCCTCTAATCAGAGGGTTTCGATAGAAACTACTCTCAATAGAAAGTAGTTTTGATCGAAACTATTTAGTTTCGGTTGAAACTACTTTCTATCAAAAGTAATATCATGATTTGACTACTTTTTGGTACTTTCAAAAGTAATTTAGTACTTTCGATCAAAAGTAACTTACGATCAAAAGTACTACTTTTTGTTACTTTCAATCATAAGTTACTTACGATCGAAAGTATTTGTCAATTCTGATCGAAAGTAAGTTTAAATTTTCCTTTGGTCACACTTTTCGGAGTGAATTCCTTCCTCCAAAAAAATGTAACCCACTATTCCAGGTTCACCCTATTATAGTTAAATGAAACATTCCCAAATCATAATGCCTATCATCAAGTACCAAAATGGTAATTATAAAAATTCACATCTTGAAATGCACACACAACTATAAATATAGTATGGAATACAATATAGGGATATCTATAGTGGTTCATAACATGGCATGTTGGCAACTAATCCACTGCATATAAAATTAGAAAACATGACTTATATGTGTGCCAAGCTAGCTAGATTAAACTTTTGTCGACTACAATTAGAAATGAATAGTATGGATGGGGAAAGGACTGAGTATACTCCATTAAAATGGCCACAATACAAAAATTATACTGAAAAAGGGCTTTAGAATATAGACCTACTAAAATCAGATTGAGGTGAAAAGTTTCCAGGTTTTTAGGTTTCTTGAATAACATTTATGCTTAAAAAAATTTAAAAAAACTAGATAGAAAGGCGTTTAGAAGGAATAATTGGTGATGAAATCATAGAGTATTTTACAACTACATGATAGAGATAGAAGAAAGAAAGAAACTATTAGTGTATTGAAAGACATGAATCGCATTATCCTTCTCTTCTTGAAGATTAAGTTTAAACTTGGGTTGTCATCACCTACAAAGAGTTATTATAGGAAGAACACAAAAGAGTTAATTTTTGAGTCATCTTAAACATTTATGATTTAAACAAAACCTTTTAATGTCATGCAATCAAAAAAATCAGTTTCATTTTCTTGGATTTGTTATTATAGTTAATACAGTGGTTCATAATACAACTTGTTGGAAATAGAACTATACAATGGTTCATAATAGGACATGTATAAAAGAAATCCACACCATATAAAATTAGCCAACACAACATGTATGTGTTTTTCATAACACACATATAATTTTTCATCAATTTTCTTTGCGTGGATTTCTTATTATAGTTAAAACTCTCTCAGGGTGGCAACACGTCATGTTATCTTCCCAGGTGGGCCAACACGTCATGTTTTCCAAATTTCACAGTTGTGAAAATGCATGTTTTCGAAATGGTGATGTTTCTTTTCTATTTTACATTTTCTTATTTCGGTTCACTAGAGTGAAGTGTGAAACCCCATGGTCAACAGGTCAATGCCACATCAACAGGCTAGGCTAATATGCCAGGTTTTTTTATTCAACATTTTGATAATAGGACATGTTAGCAACAAATTTGAGAAAACTCTACAACCTATTGACCCTTATAGGGACATGGGGTCTAATTTTATGTGTAATGGATTAGTTGACCCAGTAACACGTTGTGTTGTGACACCATGTGTGGATGGCCCTATATTATATTATCAAATATCCTAAAATTAAATATAATATAGACCATTTTCCAATATGATTTTATTTTCTCTTACTTTAGAAAGGTAATTTATTCATAATCATGACATAGACTTACTCCATGTCTTCCATATCTCTAAATGAGGTGTCTAAAAAATCTGAGTGATTTTGGATTTTCTCTTTTTCATTACTTTCAACCAATGTTTGGAAATATTTAAAAAGGCAATATGTATTTGTTTGTACTTAAAAACTAAAAATTACTTCATTCAAATCCACTCAAACTCCATTTGAGGGTACTTTCATTTGAACCACATTTTTACTTTTTTGCGGGTGCACATGTCTCTATTACTTTAAGAGGACGGTTTTGAATTTCAATCATTCCTTTGAGATAACATATGTTGAATAACCAATTTCAAAGAAATTAACATAACTTTTTCAAAACTCTGTCTGGGTCAACACGTCACATTATCTTCACCGGTGGGCTAACACGTCATATTTTTCCATTGTCGTACTTGTGCAAGGGTTAAAATGAATCTTTTCAAAATGGTGACATATTTTATCATTTCATACTTAACTTCGGCAACCTAAAAGAAGGAAATGTGAACTAGAGAAAACTTTGCCACTTTGCAAAGATATGTTTTCCCCCTTGTGAAATTGTGAAATTGGGAAAACATGACGTGTTAGCCCACCCTGAAAGATAACATCACATTTTTTCCCTGGCCAAGTTTTAGCCCACGATGAAGATGTCTTAGATTGGTTATTTATTTGGGGCTTAATGGTGGTAAAAAAAGCCAAGTGTTTCCAACATGTGCAATGGGTATAGAAAGCACACATTGTTAATATTAGTTGAAAACATGCATTGTTAACATTAGTTACAAATACTTTCTAGAATATGGGGAGGGAATGTAGGGGTTTCCCTTTCTCATTCCCAACTAAAAATTTAAAGATAGAAATACTTGGCTATTTTTTCACTATTTATCCCATCACAGATAACCAATTTGAGACATCTTCATCATCGGCTAAAACTATGTCAAGTCCAACACTATGTTTTTGAAATGGAGAAGTTTTCACCATTTCTCATTTCCTTCTTTTGTCTCGCCAAAGTTAAATGCAAAATGGTGAAATATGGTTCCATTCACATTTTCTTTTTTCGGCTCCCACGAGTAAAGTGTAAAACTGCGTGGTCAATAGGTCAATGCTACGTTCGCAGGGTGGGATAAAAATCTTAAGTTTTATTAATTTATTCAATGATAATTTTATTTTATTTATAAAATATTTAGAGATTATGAAACCAAATCTTTACTCAAATGGTAGAGAGAGAGAATAAAGTTTTATTTTGAACTACATAATATGTTTTACAACATACACAAACTTAATTTTCATAGTTGGTAATGTGTTATTTTCCTACTTTCATGTCTCCATATATAAATTCTCTCTTTCAACAAATTAGTAAGTTTTTATAACCTCATATTAGTATATTCCTATTTCATTTCAAAATACACTTCATTATTTGATGCTATGCCTTATCATAATGATAATAATACATTATGAAAAGTTAAAATATGTGATTCACTTATATGCATTATATTTTTATAGTACACAATGACATATCCACCTCTCTAACCATATCTCATTATCCATATCTTGTTTTCCCCCTCCATATATATTACCCCTCTATTTCCTCATCTAGGTATCTCATGTCTCTCTCCCTCTCTGGGCTTCTTGCCTCTCTATCTTCCCCTCTTTCATTCTGTCCCTCCCTCCTCCCCTTTCCCTTACCCCCTCATTCTATTTTCTCTCTCCTATCACCACTCTATCTCTCCTAAAGTTCCCTCTTTGCATATATTTTAGTGTGCACCATTGATGGTACAAGGTTTGGGGTACATAAAATCATGTGGGAAATGTCATTTTGGTCTTGCACTAAAATATACATTTTATGTCAACATAGGAGACCTAGAATATGTCTATATCACCATTAAAAAAAATTGAAACCAAGATGAAAGAAATCACAAACCAAAATGATTCTATCATCTTCTCGTACTAATATATTTATTTAAGGGACAACGATAGTCATATTAATGAGTGGAAAAGCATTGGAGTAGATGTAAACAATCATTTCCCTCCTTTATAGCTTTTTTTAATATGCATGTATTACAATGGTGTATACACTTGATGTTATAACTTCTCTTCTAAGTATATATGGAAAAAAAATAGAGAGAGGGAGAAATATCTAGAGATAGAGAAAATTAATAAAAGATACAATTAGAGATAAATATATAGGGATGGAGAATAAATAGATAGAGAGAGGTAGAGGGAGAGACAAAGATAATAAGAAATGTGAATATACAGTTGCTAATAGAGAGAGGGAGAGATAGATGGAGAGATAAAGAGAAGTGTTGTTGGATTATGAGATATATAATGTTTCAACAAAACTTATATCTAGTGTTTCCTCAATAGTTTAAGGACAAAGGAATAATCCACCATGAGATGCCAAGGAGAGAAGAAATAAGATGAGGTGAATCTGTCTCTTCCCTAAAACCTAAACCCTATAACCATAAGCTCTAAACCCTACCTTTCCCCCTCTCTTTCTCCCCCTCTCCCTTTGTCTCCCTCTGTTCCTCCCCTCCACATTCCCTAACTCTCTCCCATCTCCACCTCTCTCCCTTAAACCCTCAACCATAATCCTACATGATCCCAAAAAACTGAATCCTATAACTATAATCTCTTAATCCTAAACTTGTACCTAAACCCTAAACCCTAAACTCTAAACCATATAACCATAAATTGTAAACTCTAAATTAGTTCTCCTACTCTCCCTCTCTCTTTCCCAATCTTTCACTCTCTCCCTCTTTCCATTCTCTCCCTCTTTCCAGCCTCTCTCCCTCTCTCTCCCTCTCCCACATTTCTCTTCCTCTCTCCCTCATCTCCCTACCAACATTGGCCATTTTAAATTTCTTTAAACATCTTCGAAATCTTCTTCAAGTTTCCTAACATTTTAGAAAACTAATAAGTTTATTTTGAATAGCCTATCATTTTGTCCCCAATTATTGAACATCCTAACCTCTTTCCTTATCAAGGTCTCTCATGTGTCTCCCTCTCTAGGATCCTTATCAAGGTCTATCAAATTTAGCTCCTACAATTTTACAATTGTGCTAACAACAACTACCCTGGTAAAAAACCCATAAAAAGAAAAAGAAAATAAACCTTTCACATGATGCAAATACATATATATTGGTAACATGCCCTAGTACAATTAATTGGAAAGCTACCAAATAGTTTCATGTGGTCAGGCAATGTGTATTAGGAAAATTGATCAAAAATCTGTATCAGAGCTAATATTTGGGAACAACATTATTAGCTCATATTGTGCCTGAAATTGTTCAAACAAATGGGGAACAGCTGGTGTGATGTCGTTTACATGTTGCAAGAAACATGGATGATAAAGCAAAAGAGCCTTTTGAGAAATATTCAACATATTCCGAACTTGGAAACACTCTGTCCTTCGCCCATAACTGAACAGTTGATATACCCTATTTTTTCAGTAGACATTAATGTTAACTCATGCAATGTCTTAATTGAACATATGAAAGTTGAGCTTCTTTACCAAAAATTATGAAACTACTGATATTTTGCTAGCACCCTGAGGAATTGCCAGTAAGTTTTTGTCTCAATTTATCTGTAATAGAATAAAAGTAAAGCCAAAGATGCTCCTATAATGTCAAATGAAGTTCCAAAAAACACCCAGGTTATAATATAATAAAAATGTATCAGTCCAAAGTAAATGACGAAACTAAAAGCAGTCTGAAATAAATATAGCGAAAAAATATAAAATAATCTACTTAACTGTTTTGAGAGCTGAGATGAAAAGATTTAAGTTTGACATGATGAAATACCTTATAGAAATGAGAGCAACTGGAGTTTCCTTTCACATAATTTCCAACAATGAAACCATAACCCCTAGAAAAACAGATGAAACTAAGAACTTTTCAAGCAAAATTTGATTTCTTGAAGCAAAACAAAAAAGAAATTGAAACATAATATTTATTAAAATAGCTTGATGCGGCAGTGTAAATAAATAGTGTAGTACACACCACATATTGATACATGAGACAACCTCAAAAGAGGTCGAGAACCTCACCTGGAAATTAATTTATTTTAACCAGAAATAATTTCAAATGAATTATGTGGTACTTTTCTCCTTAGCCTTCGAACTAGTCATTGCAACAATAAAACTTCAGAGAACAAAATTTATGAGGTGGAATATAGGGCTTTACAGGCAACAACTTCAATCAAACCAAGAGTCGACGTTGCAGCGGGCAATGCGATGAATCATGTGTCATGGTAACAAGATGATAAAAATAAGAGAATAGGCCAAGATCATAGAGCACACATGGCAACAATTTGTGAGCATGACCACAATAATGGAAGAGGCAATGCAATTTTATAACTAGATTATTCTCATCACTTTCTCCCCACAATCCACCCATATCCCCACAATCCCCCTATATCACTTCAAATTTTCCGAGAAATGATATGAAAGAAAAATAATACTATAAATTTAAAAAGTTAAATATTTTACATATTTATTTTATGAATATTAGAATACGAATATTATTATAAACAATATAAAATTTTGATAAGTCGAGATTAAAGAAATTAATCACTAGTTAAAAACTTTAATCATAGGCAAGAACTAATAATAATAATAATAATAATAAGTTAAAATACAATACTTATTTGCTACTTTACTTTATAAACTATCAAAATATGATATTATTAACTAAATTGAAATAAATTTGATTGACTGACATCAAATAGTTTAATCGCTAGTTAAAAACTGGTTGTTACTTCGAAAAGCCTAAGGAACTAAAACTAGCAATCGCACCTTAGTGTGCAATGGGAACGTCATAGAGTTATGGAAAGGTCATTTAAGTATTGTCCTGTTGTTTGTCGCTTCCTCTCATCCTCTCTAGATCTCTTGATCGTTGTATCAATATATATCACCATCTATACATCTCTCTCTCTGTCTCTCTCTCTCTTGGACACACATTCTGATATATATATA
>MU224413.1:4250771-4275866 GCA_018584345.1 Thuja plicata
ATTTGATCATTTTTAGAGGAGTAGTTTTCCAAGACTCCTACTTTGATGGACAAGTGGAGTATAACCGTTTTGGTAAAACCGGTCCTCTCTCCACCCATAAATGTTTTTTCAAAATACCATCAAATGTTGAGTGAGAAAAACTGAAAAATGTATCGGTAAAGGGTAAGAGAGAGAAACCATCTTTTATCTTGTAAAAAGGGCATCTTGGAGCAACAAAGGCTACTGCACTATATTGGAGTAATAAAGATTGTTGCATCAGTCATCTTCCATATTTTAACACAAATGGACTCAGGTAAGTAATTAATGATTTTTTTTTTTCGCATTATGATACATTTCGTAAAATCATGAAAGTTCCAGGTCTTGAAATTATAGCAGATTACATTTTAAATTTTAGTTATAGTTGTTTTTCAATCGGTCTACCAATCAGGACTTCTTTTCACATCGTCATTTTTTGGCATACCATGATCCTTCACATACCCTACAAAGACTTGCATATTGCAACTAAGGCCTTCTGGCAAGATCAAGTTTTGGGCTTTGGAGGTTTCGGCCAGGTATACAAAGGATTTTTCCCTGCTACCGGACAGGAAGTTGTTGTAAAATCCATCTTTAGAGAGAGCACCAAAGCTATCAAGGAATTCATAGCAGCGATTTTAAGTCTCAAGCGTTTGCATCACCAAAATCTTGTGCAAATCAGTGGCTATTTATGAGGGGAGCCAAGTTTTTCATACTGTATGACGTCATGCCAAATAGAAGCCTGGACAAGATGATATTTGAGAAGATGAAGAGCGTGCTGACATGGGCTCAAAGGTACAAAATTTTGAGAGACATGGCCGATGGATTGTTGAATCTGCACGAAGAGTGGGAGCAGGTGGTGGTGCACAAAGACAACAAATCCAGCAACGTTGTTGGATTCTGAACTTAATGAGAAGCTGAGGGATTTTAGGCTTGCTCGTCTTTATGATCACACGGGAGAAGCACAAACTACTCGTGTGGTGGGTATGCTTTGGTACATAGCACCAGAGCTCCTAAATACAGGAAAGGCTGATCCGAGCATAGGTATGTTCAGCTTTGGTGTTTTGATGTTGGAGGTTTCCTATAGGAGGAGGCATCTGGAACCATCTCTCGACGCTTCCTAGATCGTTATGGTGGAGTGGGTGAGAAAGTTGCATGCGAAAGGTAGGCTTACGGATGCAGCCAATCCCAATTTGGGTAGTGAATATGTTGAAGATGAGATGGAGAAGATGCTCAAATTGGGACTGGTGTGTTGCAATCCACAGCCGGAGGAGAGACCTTCCATCAGACAAGTATTGCAGATAATTGAAGGTGAAGTCTCACTTCCCCTAGACAGTGATGGTTTTCATTATGTCAGCAACGGTTTCTAAAAGAAAGGATGGACGACCAAGAAGCTCCCAATGGTAGTCATTGGGCTCTCGACCACTTCCAACCATTGATCATAGAAAAGAGGTCGGGGCTTTCCAAAATAGAAATGCCTCTAGCTTAAATATCAATCAATTAATTGTACACCCAAAAATATTCCTGATCTATCTTATGAACATGAGAAAAGTACTTGTGTTTTTTGCCTTCCAACAATAACACTGTCCCATCTACTCGCTTTGCTTATTTGCAGCTATCAAACAATTAATATCTGAATTAGAGCTTAAAGAAAAAGTTGGTTTGACTTTTCGTACAATACTTTGATAAGGAACTGAAGATATTTTTGAATGTCCCAATCGTTCCAAGCAAGGAAAAAAATTGTAATCCTTATCGTTGATTTTGACAACTGCAGCATATACTGCCCTTCCCTTGCTAGGCCTATCAATTTGATCAAATCTGCATTGTCCAAATCTTTTTTAAAATTTATTTTTTCAGTGAGTGGTTAAAGATATTTGACCAAAACAACACATTTTTCCTTCAGCGTTGATAAATTTCTCAGTGAGTGATCGAAATTAAGGAGAGTGCTGAAACTGGTCATAATTTCTCCTCTACGCTGACTCTTATCTCCCACCGTGAGTGCACAAAATCCAATATGTGCTTATCTTGAGGTGGCTGGGAGAAAATCTGATTTGCGAATTAGATTTGTATGTATCTTTGTCTGCAGGAAATCAAATTTGGTTTTATCCTTACTTGCTGTGTAGTGCAAGTCATTCAACCGCCTCAATTAAGAGAAATATGAAAAGATCTTTGTTCAAGCATTCACTGTAATTCTTATCTTTATCTGTGCAGAGAGTGATAGAAGTCTATCAGATTACATTTCATCCTTGTCTCTTCATTTCCGTAGACTGCAAGCATTGCAATACAAACCGCCTCACTTCTGCAGAGTTCGATATTTGTATTCCTATGTTGAATTAATGTCATTCGGCTGTAGCAGATTTGTTACTGTCTCTGTTATTTCAGTATATTCTGTTTTATTTTAACACTGTTTTTATTGTGAGTCCCCTGCATCCTTCTCTCATCTCTATCTGCTACGCTTCTATAAACTTATCCAAAATGGGTGTATTCAGATTTTTCCAGAGTTGCTTCAAATTACCCGCTACAAATGATGTGTTCCCCGAAGAAGTGGGAAAGCATGAAGATGATAATAGGAAAAAGATGAGAGATTCAAGTGAGAAGAAAAAGGGCAGTTCATGCAGTGCCCCAATTGTTGTATCCTACTTCTCTCCTGCCTCTAGGTAAATTAAATATTGCAATAATATCACACCCAACCTCTCCCGCCTCTAGTCTCTTTCTATTTTTATTTCTTCCCACACATTCACTTGGTTGGAAGAGTTTTGATGATGGTTCAACACAGCACATAAGTAATAGAGTATAAATCATGTAACTTCATTATGCTGGTAATCATGAACTCCAGTTGAGATATGGCGATCAAAGTAGCTCTGTTTTTCTTCCAAAGTAGCAAAGATTAGGAATAAAACATAAACTCGACTTTTAGTACACTTGCATCTAGTGTTGAATATCACAATTATTGTCCTGTTTGAAAACAACAAATAAAATTGTTCTCCTAATCGTTGATTTTGACAACTGCAGCATGTACCTTCCTCGGTATGTCAAAGACGATTTGATTTTTCATTGATTTATCCATTTAGTGGCCAGAGACAAATTCCATGTAGGTTTAGCAGTTGGACCAAGACAGCCCCTTTTATCAGCGATGATGGCAGCAACATATACTTACCTTTTATTGCATGCTTCTTTGCTTTCAATCAAGAAAAACTCTATTTACCAATCGTTTTATTATTAGTAAATATTAAGAACTTAGTCCTCCTGATCCTAAGAGTTACATTTATTAATCGTTTTATTATTAGCAAATATTCATTTTATTGTCACAGAAAACAATTTAATGTGTTGATTGATAACAGTTAAAAAGATTATGCAGAAATATGAACATAAATTCAAATTCAATTTACCTTGAATTTTACATACTCAATACTAATCATTGTTACTCACTCTAGATTTCATTTCCTGCCGACGTGGAAAAATAAAATTCCTCCAACCCTCTGATTAACTATGTCAATAATATACACCATGTAGCTGTCCTTTGCTCCTTATCTTATGTGCCATTTATAAGTTTATTTAGCGCCTAGTTCTGGTTTAAAATGGTTCCGGTACTACTCACGGGAGATGCTCCAGCATCAAAGGGTTTATAGAACTTAGTGGATATGATCTAATATTTATAATTAAAACCTAATTTTATGGTTTAGAAATAATGGATTTATTCAATCTATAGTATATGTTTATCTAGTCTATGTTTCTAAGTTTATACTTTGACTTACTTATAGTTTGTGGCTTATTATTTGAATTCTTGTCATTTCCCTGGTTATAGGGGATGAAGGTTTCTTATTTATAGTTAATTGATTCTTAGTTCTAAGTTAATAGTTTGAAATTTATAGTTTGGAAGTGTAAGTTCTAAGATTGAGATATATTTTATTAATTAAATTAAATAATGATATTCTTTTACTATTATTATTTCTTCATATATTGGTAGAGAATTTGTATTCTTTATCTAGATATAGATATTGGGGATGAGATTCTAAATGAAGTTATACATGAGATGAAACATCCCTTGAATTTCTCCAGTTCTACAAATTGATATTAGAGAAGAATTGTGATATATATAGAGGCTTCAATTTAATATAATTTTTAAAAATTTAGTGTTGGGTTTTCTTTAAATTTAGTTTGGGTTCAGGATTTATTTTGGTTTGTGTTAGGGTTGGGGTTTAATTTGGTTTATTTCTCGGGTTATGATTCTAATTGGTTTAAGGTTACAATTCAAATTGACTTCCTTTTGTGTTAGTATTAAGGTTGAATTTGATTTAGCATTATAATTTGATTTAAGGTTTGAATCTAACTTAGCTTAGTATAGGGTTATTTTTTATGTAGATTCATGAATATGTTCAATTTCATTTAGTAATAGGTTTAGGCTTCTATTTGATTTTATGTTCAATTAGGTTTAGAGTTGCAATTAATTTTAATTTGATATTAGGGTTAAGGTTCAAGTCTTGTTAAGGGTTAGGGTTCAATTTGGTTTAGTGTTAGTATTAGGGTATACTTTAGTTTAGGACAATGGTTGAATTTGGTTTAATGTAAAATTTTCTTTAGGGTTATGGTTTGATCTATTTTAGTGTTTAATTAGTTTTAGGGTTCTTGTTCAATCAGGTTTTTTTGTTATAGTTAGGGTTGATGAATATCTATGACTATGGTTAAATTTAGTTTAATTAAAGGGTTTAATTTGGTTCAACATTTCCTTACTTAGGTTAAGGGTTTCCACTTGATTTTAATTGTAATTAGGGTTACATTTGGTTCTACATTAGTTTTCGAGTATAAATTTATTTAGAATTAGGGTTCAACTTGGTTTAGTGTTCAATTAGTTTTAGGATTATCGTTCAATTTGGTTTATTACTAAATAGTTAGGGTTAAAGTTTGTTTAGGCCTCAGGATAAATTTAGTTGTGGTAAGGCGATCAATTTGGTTTAATACTTAATTATGATTAGGCTTAAGGTTGAGTTTAGCTGAGTGTTGGGTTTCATCTATTCTAACATATTGATTAAATCTCCATAATGTAGGTATAGGGTTCAAATTGGTTTAATGCTCAATTTGGTTTGGGCTTAGACTTCAATTGAGCTTATTGTTAGAGATTGGGTTAAAAACATTTAGGGGGTGGGTTCAATTTAGTTTGGTGTTAGCGTTAGGGTATTTTTTTATGATTACTTTATTGAATAAATATGGTTTAGTGAAGGTTTAGGATTCAATTTGATTTAGGATTTGGATTTGGTTTAGTTGAAGGTTAGGGTTCATTTTTACTTATTGTCCAATTAGATTTAGGTTTAGGGTTTAATTTAAATCAGGGTTTTGTTTAAATTTGGTATAAGGTTAGGGTTCAATTTTCTATAGTGTTACGTTTTGGGTTGGGTTAAGGTTTATATTTGGTTTAGTTTTATGAATAGGGTATAAATTAATTTATGATTGGGGTTTAATTTGGTTTAATATTCAATTAGTTTTAGGGTTATGGTTCAATTTGGTTCATTGTTATAATTAGGGTTTGAGTTGGTTTAGGATTTGTCTATAATTTATTTTAGGTTAGGGGTTTGATTTAGTTTAATAGTTAATTAGGATTAGGCTTAGGGTTCATATTATTTTACTCTCGTGGCTAAATTTGGTTTAATGTTAGTACAAGGCTTCAATTTTGTTAAATGGGTGGATTTAATCTATTATAGGGTTAGGATAAGGTCCTACATATGTTTATAATAAGGGTTCATTTTCATTTAGTGTAAGGGTTAAGGTTGGAGTTAGAGTTCTCAAGTATGATTTAGCACTTAAATCAATTTAATTAGGGTTTAATTTTGGTTTGGTATTAGCATTACGATATATATAGGTTTAGCGGTTTAATATGGCTTCATATTCAATTAGGCTTAAAATTAGAGTTTCATTGGGATTAGCTTCAGGGTTAGCATTTTATTTAGCCTAATCTAAGAGTTTGGGTTCAATTTGGTTTTGTTTTAGGTTTAAGATCCAATTTGGTCTAGAATTTGGATTTAATATGTTGTAGGCTTAGGGTTTCATTTGGATTAGATTTATAGTTGGTTTTGTGTAGGTTTAGAATTCAATTTGATTTAAAATTTGGATTTAATTTATTATAAGGTTAGAGTTCAGTTTGGCATAGTGTCCAATTAGATTTAGGTTTTGGGTTCAATTTAAATCAAGGTTTTGTTTAAATTTGGTTTAAGGTTAGGGTTCAATTTTCTATAGTGTTTTGTTTGAGGTTTAATTGGTGTTAAAATTTGGTTCAATTTTATGGATATGGTATAACTTTATTTATGATTAGGGTTCATTTTTGTATAATTTTCAATTCGTTCTAGGATTATGGTTCAATTTGGTTTAGTGTTATTGTTAGGGTTTGAGTTGGTTTAGGAATTGTATTTAATTTAGTTTAGGTTAGGTTAAGGGTTTAATTTAGTTTAATTTTTATTTAGGATTAGAATTAGTGTTCAATTTATTTCAGTGTTGGGGTTCAATTTGGTTTAATGTTAGTATGAGGACTCCATTTGATTTAAGGGATGCATTCAATTTGTTATAGGATTCAGATAAGTTTTACACATGTTTATAATAAGAATTAAATTTTGTTTAGTGTTGTAGGGTTAGGTTTCGATTTGGTTTAGTTTTAAGGTAGGGTTTTTATTTGGTTTAGTATTAGAGTTGAGGTTTAATAAGCTTTAGTGTTATAGTTCAACTTGGATTAGTGTTAGGATTAGGGTTCAATATGATTTAGCATATAGGTTTAGGATTCAATTTTCTTTAGGATTTGGATTTAATTTAGTTTAAGGTTAGGGTTAAGTTTATATTCCCATTTTGGGGGAAGGCTTGATGAAGTTGAGAATCTATATTCTCTAGCAGTTTCTCTCCAATGGAGCTCATTTCATGAATTAATATATATTAGACATGGGACATTTCTTTTTGAAAACTTGTGTGTCTTGTTCCTTTGAGTCGATTAAAATATTTTATTGGAATTCTTAACTTAGAATGAATTGTGGACACTCCTATGTTGAATGTTGCAACTCCATTTCCTTTAAGTAATAAAAGGGGAGATTTATTGAGAATTTCGTTATTGTGAATACCTTCACTAATTGGACGAATGAGACAGGACTTTCCCATTTGTGTTGTTTCTTGAATTATCATTTACAAGGACAACCTATTTCTATTCATGTGATAGTGTAAAATAATTATGTTTACTAACTTTTCTTGTTTGTCACTCAGACTTGCAAAGTTGATATATTTGGGTATATCATCCTTTTTAAGGCATCCATTATCTCGTATCATATTGACAAAATTGATTGCTTGAGTTATGTATTCATCACCTTGCTATTCATTAGACCAAACTACATTCCTATCAATATCTCTTCTCCCCAATATATCTATATCTAAAACTTGCATTATTTGCCAATGATGTAGTCTAGATATGGTTTCTCATTCATGCTCTCTAGTGTTTCCTTATAATATTTCATTATTTTCACACTTTGAGTCCCTGATATTTTCATTATTTTCTATAGTTATTGTTTGTTTAATGTGCAAAGGGTTCTAATTTATTGAATCCCAGTTGTATTTTATGGAGTCACTAGTATCTCTAATATATCTCTCCATGTTACAAAATAGTTTTTAAAGCAGCAGTTTAGAGAAATAAAAATCAAGATTTTTGTCTAATTCACATGAAGGGATGACTAATAGGGATAACTTTAGTGGCGAAGATTTTTTATCTTAGATTTTAAAATTGGTGAATAAGTGGAACCGAATGGGGTGGCTAGATCGCCCCAACTTTATATACTTTGTTCAAGTGTAATTCAATTCACCATAATTTTAATTAAATTTTTGGTCAAATACAATTTAATTCACCAATAGAATCTACATTTTCCAAATGATTTAGTTAATATTTTTGCCTACAATTTCAGAAGTGTGTATTAATTTATGGTGATATTTTCCAATATGTGGTCGATATTTAAGGTTAGAGCATGAGTTAAGTATATATATTTGACATCTGTCTCTATTTTGAAGACTTTCTGGAAAATTTTTGTCTTTTAAAACTTTGGCCCGAAATAGATTTGACATGTATCTCTATTCTGGAGACTTTCTATCAAATTTTGTGTTTCTTAAGACTTTGGCATGAAATATAATTCATGTCATTGATCTGGGATCATTTATTATATGTCATCTGATAGAAAATTAACTCGCGATGCATTAATAATTATATCGATAAAAGTGTGAAAATTTTAACATTTGAGTATGACAATTGGTGACGCTTTATATAAAAACAATGATGAAATGATGGTTTCTAGGTATGTGTTCTTGTAGTCACGATTTTATTCAATAATATAACATTCACCAGGATTTTATAGATTTTTTATCCAACTAAAAAAAATTTGCGAATATAAATTACTATTGTTTTCCTTTGAAATTAATATTTTTTATGAACAATATTAATTATGTCCCCCCAAAACAATGAAGGATTCACCAAGATTTTACACCTTTTCTTGGGAGGGGGTTTCATAATTTTTTCTTTGATGGATCATAAGAACCTTGGAAACACCCTGACGATGTCTTCTTTTTCGTGGGGCTCCTATTTTTTATTTCTTCTTCATCTAGGATTATATATCCATGATCTAGCCTCATCTATGAGTATGATAGCTTCCATAGAGAAAGACCTTGTTCTATATCCATCAATTATTGATTTTGTACATTCTTCATTGCTATTATCATCATGTGCAACTATAGGTTGGAATAGTTGACATGAAACATCCAGATTAACAAATCTTTTACTATTGTTGACCACTAGAATCGCTAATAGCATGTGGCATGTTTATTGAGCTCCAACATCTCTTTCTATAATAGTTTTGGTCATAAACTTCCTATATGTCTTTGCTGCTTGATCATCCAGATTCTCTATATTTGCAAGATGCATGAGCATTTCATGGTAGCTTTCTAAGTTCTTCTCTACTTTTGCAACATATTCGGCAATATAATTTATCTCTTCGTACTTTAACAGAACTTAATGCCAATCTATATTATCTCTCCACAATTGAAGTATGTATTGGTTGTGGGAATTGACTCAGTCATCATTTCTTACTGCCTCAACTTTTTTTACCATTTTTTTTCTCTACATATAATTTAATATTTTGCTCCAAGTAATATTACAAAATTTCTAAAAGAATGAAAGCATCACCTCCAGTATTTCTATTATTAAAATCATCATCCTCAACATAACTGTCAAATTTTACATAGAGCTTGGAATAGGAAATGGCTTTATCAAGCATGGGATCTATTTTATCTGTAAAGTTTTCATCTTTCTTAAGTTTTGTAACTAGATCTCCTCTTGGAAAAGATAAGTGTTGTCCAACTCATCAACCGATTCTTGTGGCTGTCATACTTCATCTTGTCTATCATATTGCTCTAAACTTAATTCAAAAATTTATTATTATTATTATTATATTTTTAGGGGTTGACAAATCTTTACCAAAGCATGATTTCACTTTATTGTCAACACAAGGTCTGTTAGGGAGACATGATATTGCTTCATTTTCAAAATAAAAATATTGTATAATGGGCTCATTACAAAATTTTAAACATAAAGAATCATCTTTAACTTCTTGTGTAAAACCAAAAGCCTCATACTCTGGTTTCATGTAAATCTGAAAATCTTCATCTTTAACACTGTTTGGAACAAGATGTTTTTTCACACTTTCAAAGTTGAAATTTTTCATTTGTGGGTAACAGAAAGGCCTCAAAAAAATTATTTTATTCAAGCTCACAGGTTCTCCAATGTCATCTTGGTTATTCTTTTTTTCTATTGCTTGAATGTCATGAGGTTGGATTATTTCCTTCTGAACTTCTTTCTCCTTCATGATGAATTAATCGAATGAGGGAGATAAAAATGAGATAACTAGAGGCTCATCATCATGAAAATTGAATTCTTAATTCAATTATGATACTCTTTTTTCACATTCTCGTATAAGCCTTGTCTTTTCTTTCAGCTCTTTTAACTTGTGAAATCTAACACAAAGAATTCTCCATAAAAGAGAAAATGTATGATCATCTTTAATACACAACTTGATTTTTAGAGCATGGAAAATGCTCTCTTTGCAACAATCCCAAAATTCATGCAACACTTTGCACTTCATCTTAAGAATTTCTAGGATGGTGAGGTTTGGTATTTTCCCCTTTCCTACAATCTTTTGATTTTGCATGACGATTTAACAGAGTCACCACTTTTGCATACACAAAAATATTTATTAAAACTAAGGAAAGAAAGCATTGATTTTTTTTTTTGAATCCCTAGCAGAGTTAGCAAAAATATGTTGGTTAACAAATTTGTCCTTTGAAAGGAATATAAATAAAGACTCAAAAAGCCCAGACAAAAGAGAAAATGTCACCAATAGTTGGAGAAGTTATCATGTGGTTGATAACTTTCCTCTAAATTAAGAGGTAGAACTCCCTCTTAAAAGATATGCAACAAATAAATTTCTGGTTGTATCTTTAACCAAAAGACACAAAGGCAAGCTGACACTCATCCATCAACATGGCATGAATGCAATTCAAGAATAAAATACTGAGAAAGAAAAAAATAAATTATACACAAACCATCTATTTGATCTTCCCACATACAGAAGAACAGAGGGAAGTTTAACATTTCATTCAGTAACATATATGAATATACAAAACCTACAGGTTTGTCAATATGCACATATACTTGGCAAGAGAGAACAAAACAATTATTAGAATATGACTGAAGTGACCAACACATCAATTTCGATAAGAGAAATAAATGTCCATACCAATAGGTCTGAAAATACATTTACCCTTATTCCAAATACATAAACAGAGTAACCAACTGATCACTCTCTCCCTACACCGAAATAAATCTATGCAGAAATATAAAAATAATTTTTCTCCACTTATCCCTGTTACAATGAAATCATAAAATCATTTTCCCTGTAAGAAGAAGAAGAAGAAGAAGAAGAAGAAGAAGAAGAAGAAGAAGAAGAAGAAGAAGAAGAAGGAGGAGGAGGAGGAGGAGGAGGAGGAGGAGAAGCAGCAGAAGAAGAAGGAGGAGGAGGAGGAGGAGGAGGAGGAGGAGGAGGAGGAGGAGGAGGAGGAGGAGGAGGAGGAAGACGAAGAAGAGGAAGAAGAGGAAGAAGAAGAAGAGGAGGAGGAAGAAGAGGAGGAAGAAGAAGAGGAAGAGGAGGAGGAAGAAGAAGAAGAAGAAAATTGACTTTCATTTTGAACCTTTGAACTTTTGAGTTTTTGAACCTTTGAGTTCACATTAAAGGTTAAAAATCATAGAATTTTTCTAAAAACCATTTTCCATCACTAATATTTTTTCCTTCATGTTTTCGCACCTCTTGATCTATCTAAACTTTTGAAATTTGAACCTTGAACTTTTGAACCGCAGGGTTCAATCAAAAGGTTTAAAATGACAAACTTTTTGTAGAATATGCTTTTCTTTCTATCATTTCCTTTATTTGTCAATTTTTCTTTGTTCTTCCATGCCTAATTTTAACCTTGAACTTTGAACTTTGAAATTTGAACTTTGAACTTTGAACCTTAGTTCAATAGTTCAAGTTCAATGCGACACTACTGTGTTAAACTACAGTAGAAAAACTTGGTTAAATTTTTCCTAATAGCTTTGTTTCCCATGAAAGTTTAACTATAGGCTAAATGAGACATGGAGAGAATAACCCAGAAATCATTTTAGCATAGGACATACGAAAAATTAGGATTTAATTATTTTGGCATCCTTTGAACCCAAAAATTAAAGCATTGAAATTTTGTTCCCGGTAATGAGCTGGGTCACAAAAACTTATAGAAGTTGGGTAAACTGTCATTATAATTATTTATACAAAATTATTTGGCATCATCTTTCATGGAAAATGAAAAATAATTGCTTCTGTGATTGGCAGACTCAAGAGGGACATGAGCGTCTTGAACAGATATAACTGTTATCCTAAATTTGTACATGCATGATGATAATCATAAACAATTAAAATTTGCATAAAGGTACACTTCTTAAACACTATTGTTCAGCTAATATAGATAAGATACGTTGCTATTGCACTCATATTATCAATTACATTGTACTCTAAGTATTGATCATATTCAAATTTCCAAATTCATAATTGATCATTACATTGTGCATTCAAACTGAATGTGATAGAGAAATTTTCTATCATATTACATCTTTTACATTGGAAATTATAGGAATATTTGCAGAAAAGTAAGAATGATAGAAGCATGAGTAGGGGTCCATGCATTTCCTTGTAGGGTCGTCTACATCTACGAGTTGGTTGTCTGCTTTGTCCAAATCTTCTTGTCTTTGTCATAGTCCATCATGTCCTACATCTTAGGTCTGTAGGTCCTATCCCGCATCATGGAAGAAAAAGTATTAGATCCAAATTGGATCCAAGCAATGCATGAAAACCTAAAAGAATCATACAACAATAAAAATTTAAGAACTACACATTTACCAATAACATCAATACAATGAAAAAATAAGCATCTACATCGACAAAATATTAATATCAAAGGGAGATAACTCCATGAAACCTTTTAAAATCTATTGATATCATTCTACATTGTACAAAAGAGTTTATGTTTGTAATACTAGAAATCTGAATTAAAGGCACTTAGTTCCTGTAACTTAGAAACCTTTTTCATAACAACAAGGTAGTGCTAAGTTAGTAAACAAAATCAATCACCCACCATTCATGCATGAATGTTCATGAAACATGACATTCATACACAAAAGATGATCTTGGTCATATTTACTAACCTAGCATTTTGAACTTTATGGTGATGTTCTCAAACAAAATAAATAGAGGTGCATTAAAATGCAAAGAGTAATGAACTATGAATTCACTAATAACATACAACAAAGAAAAGTGCACTGAGTGTCAAAAGCCCGTGCTTGAACCTCACAAGATGCATTATCAAAATAGAAAGAATGCTATGAGTTCATAAAGACAGAGTCAATGGTCAAATGTAGACGAGAAATGCAAATACATAGTTCACTCTAATGCTATCATAAGTACTAGTGTTCATGAAAAGAATGCATGAATAATATTTTCATCAAAGAGAAAAGAAGGAGTTTTCCAAAATGTGTTGATGCTATTAATGCCAAGATGCAGTGTTATCAAATGCAATGAAAAGATGCTACAGAATGAATATGTGGAAGATATGTTGTGCATGTGCAAAGGAGGAATAATTCATTACTAATATGTAGGAAGATGATCAAATCATAGTGATATCAAATGTTAGTGATGTGCATATACAGATGCAGTGCTTAAATAGTGTATATTTAAGAAAGTCAAATGATAGTGTTGTCTAAAGATATAAAAGATATATGTCACTCTGATCCAAAGTGATATACATATACAGGGAAAGATCATAAATAGTATTATGAAATTGCAAACTGATATGCAAAAGGAGGTGAATTACAGAACGATCACATGATAAGGTAACATTGTTATTTAATTATGCACAATGAAGGTCAATTATAATGTTATTTAAAAAGGTGACTACTTGTGTACATGATAAGAGGAAATCAAATAATGGTGCCTTCAAAGATAGGTGGAAGTAAGAGTTCACCAAACATGGTTAATGACAGTAATGGATAACAGTGATATGTATTTTACAATGAATATGCATGTAATAGAAGAATTAATGACATTGTTTTCCTACAAAACAAATAACAGTAATGTTGTTATAAAGAGACGTCAGATCATAACAGTAATATTTATTTTGCAAATTAATATGCATGCATAGAAGAACTAAATAAATAGTGTTATCAAAGTAAAATAGGCATATGCAGAAAGAGATGGATAAAATTATTATCAAATGTAACATATATGTTCAAGAAACAAACATCATTGTTTACAATCAACATATGCACTTTATAGTATCGGGCTTGACACAGTAATATTCATATGTGTCATGAGCCCATGCTCAAACCCTAGGGACAACCATTCTTATTGGAGTTGAAACTACATATTATACAATTTTCATTGTCATTATTGCAAGGTGGAGACCAGACAATGGATAAATTTAGACAATATCTTATAGAAATGTCCATCACACTTCAAATCATGGTCTCAACAGAGAGAACTAATGTTCAAGCATGGTGTTCATTGTCGACAACAATCAGAGACAAAGACAAAACCCAAATCGACAACCAGGAAAACATCTAGTGAAGGAGCCAACAAAATGTAACTACTTCCAGAGGCATATCACAAGCGGAGTAACACATCTATGCAGTAGCTCAAGTTTTCCAAGCCACAAAAAGGATCAACTAACAGTAGTGTAAGCAAAGAGCTAAGCTACAATTCGAACAATAATAGAAGAGAAGGAAAAAATCCCAAAATCATTGCATTAATTTAAGGGGAAACAAAGATCTTCATCAAGTGCAACTAGAACTTTCAATGAAATGCAACACCGATATCAACAGTAAGCAGAATGCAAAGCCGAAGATAGAAGATGGCTTATCTAAAGTCAATAAAGCTGAGATGTAATGTTTTGGAGCCCGAGAACCATGATCATACAAGCGTGAGAATCACCATTCATTATGGCCAAAACCCATATCAAAATCCCTTTACTCTAGTGCTAAGTGCAGCTTGACCCTAGAATCAGTGGGAATAACTCCAGTTCAAAGAGCCCAATCTCTTTTTCCTACAAATAATCACTTCTAGATTTGGATCCCAAGCTCCATGCTAGAATGGCATGCTCGTAGTCAAAGGTGGAATAAAACCATAGGGATATAACTATATTCCAGCCAAGAGAAGACAAAGTGGAGATTTAAAACAACAACCCAACTTCCAGTTCATGGTGATGAACTATAGATCAAAATCCCGACGATAGAGAAGAAATAAAAAACCAGATTCAATGCCACAATTGCAGCATGAGTGATGCCATGGGTTAGGGTTTCAAACCCTCATATTTTCCCCAAATGTGAATACATTGCAATAACCAAGAAAAGCCAAGTTTTGATAAACTTTTGAATCCAGTGACAGACAGTAAACACTCCAATGCATGACAACCAGAATCCTTAAATTCCAAGTGCCACGAAAGCCACCTAGCCGATGGAGATGTGTAGATATTTTTCAAAGAGTTGTAAGCTGTTAGGTTTCGGTCATCATTGACCTTAGTTTATGCTATCGGTATTGATTTAGGGCATGGTTTGGGTTATATGTATGGGGTTAGGGATTTTTGATTATAGGTTTTTTGATATATGTTGGTTATGTTTAAAAAAAGATGTATGTGTTATCAAAAACCATTAGGGGCATAGATTAGTGCATGAATTATGCCTAATAGTTAGGGTTTTATAGCTGATTTGGAGGGTTTTGAAGGACTTTTGGAGGGAATTTTATTTTAAAAATTGGCCTTGAGAGGGTATATATCTGAACTTCCTAGGCAGTTTTAGGGGCTCAAAATTTAGGGAGAAGGTGGTTTTGTGAACATATCAGTTCCTTTGTGCCTTTTACATACATTTTGTAACCAGAAGTTCAGTTTTGATGCATTACTGTGTACAAGTGAATGTACTTTATTCCTTGGCATGTTTTGTATCTTGGCATGTAACCATTGCAGATTTTGAAGAAGATAAAGAAAGTGCTCCCATTATTCACATATTTTCTGAGTTTTGATATCAATCCTCTTCTCCATTTCTTCATCTAAGTGTGATATGTTTTATAGAATAGATTAGTCAATTAATCCAATTCCTTCTCTAAGCTATCAAAATATAATCTTTTGTTGAATATGTATGAGTGTTGGCACATCATAATTGTTTGTGGTACAAACCCTAATAGTGAGATCTTTAGGTCAACCTATACATTGAAAAGTGAATGTCTATTGAAAATCTCATTAGTGTGTGTCTTGTTGATGGTTGTTTAAAATTATGATTAGTCTGAATCCAGTTTTGGTTTAACACCCCATTTTGTTTATTTAGTTTTCAAGTTATTCTTTTTTCCCCATTTCCTAGTCAGAGAATCAGTCAGAGGTGATATTCCAAATCTAATAGGAACCGACTGAGAATCTGGAGATTCCTTCTTAATTAGAGTATACCCACAATTCAGGAAGGTTTCCATTGTTACCATGAGATATTAGTATACCCTAATGCCTGAGTTAGGGTGATATTTTAAGGCCTTCACAATTTTTGGTAGGCCCACTAGGACTCCTTGTGATACATGAGCAAAATCCAACCAAAGAGTGTAAAAGAGTTTTGGTATTTATAGCTGTCACACACTAGGAGAGGTAGAACTTTGGAGAGAGAACCTAGGGGTCCACAAGAGCTTTCCTTTCAGCCTATAGTAAGGGGTAGGAAACCAGGAATACCAAGGAAAAGAAGGTCTAAAATAAGTTAAGCTCCTCCCTCCTACTACATTGAATTTCCATATTCATATCAAGAATCTTCTGAAATTCCTCCAGCACTTCAAATTCAATTTGTTCTTGAACAACCAGAAAAATAGGACCAGACATCACCTTCTAGTTCTACTACAATACCACCAAGAATGGCTAGAAGGCTTCCATTTGTGCCTTTTGACCAAGGCAGCCCTTTAAGGATTTCCAATCACAATAACATTTCATTAGCAGCATTGAAAGGGTTACCATCATTCACGGGAGAAGGACAAATAACAACTATTGAGAATATTAGAGATGTTGCATCTCTTTGCAATGTTCACCAAATCATGGATGAGGATGTAGCTTTGAAGCTACTAGTCGCATCATTGAAGGGCAAAGCATTGGAATGGTTCAGAACTCTTTGAGTTGCATCAATTGCTACATGGGATACACTAGGTGAGGAATTATCAAAGTTTTTTGAAGATAAATTTGATAATCTTTCTTTGGTGGAACAACTAACAACTATCAGAAGGGCTCCACAAGAAGAGATGAGTGATTTTAATCTTCATTGTCAGAAAACATGGAATAGATTTCCTACCATGGTAAGACCCTCTACTGAATATTCATTCTTGTACTTTCTTAAGAGTTTGAATAGTGACATCTCAATTATGATCCAATCAATGGGGGAAATATTTACCTCAAGATTTTGATATTGCTAAATTAGAGGAGACAATAATCATATTCAAGGAGGAAAGATTAATCCTAGGCCACCTATGCCTTTCTTCCCTAGCATTGAGTCTAATATTCCATTAATTACCCCATCTCTTGCTCCTTTTCCATCTTCCAAAACTCAAGAGATGATGCCTTCTGCCCCTCCTAATGAGCTGCAAAGCATAAAAGACAGCCAACAGAAAATTGAAATCTTATTACAACCTTCGAAAATAAGTCGTAAACCTTAAAAGGAAGAAAGCTCATGGAAATCCAATAGTCCATACTGAAAATCAATTCACTAGTTCCTTATCAAACCAGCCTAACCAACCCATTTACCAAGGTAATACGCAGCAGTACAAAGGAAATAACAATACCAATAGGAAGAATTGGAACCAAAGGCCTTGTAGACCTTACAACCCTACACCTCTTAATGTTGTTAGGGATATTGTTCCTAACCAAAAAAAACTTGCTGCTAAATATGAGTGCTGTTATCCTTGTGGGAAGCCCCACAATCAGTCAAAGTACACTAATGGAGTGCTTAATCAGGATCTAATGATTCAAAGTGTGATTTCTTCAAAACAAGATGTATCCATTGATGAGACTCAACAACAACTAGATCTAAGTGCTCCGGAAACTACCTTTCTTAATTGGCAAGAGGAAGAATTGTGTGGGGTGAGTAATGATTCACCTGTATCAACAAATACTAGAGCCAAGAAAAGAGCTCTAGAGACAAAGCAATCAACGACTAAGATTTCTGCTACAACTCAATCAGTACCCATCACTCTTGTTTCTATATTGAAAGAACACTCCACTTTCACAAGTAAGGAGTAGCATCAGAAGCACGTGGATCATATCATTGGTAAATCTCCTCAAAAGGTAAATTTTTATGTTCCTTTTAATATTGTTGGTAATATGAAGAAGATGAATGTCTCTATTTCTATGTGTGATTCTCTAGGCATTCTAGGGTAGTAAGAATTACTTAAGGAAGAGTTGTCTAAAGGTGCAGTGAGCTCACAACAAGCCCTAAAGCAGCCTTCAACGACTATTTTTCCCAATACACAGGCATCAGAGGTTCAAGGAACAACAATAAAGGATGGTAAGAAAGTTACAAATGTTAAGCCACCTTCTTTTTATGTGTCCTTGATAATTGGTAATAAATTAGTACACAACTATTTTGGTGATAGTGGTGCAACCAACACAATAATGCCCAAGAAGATTGCAGATTCACTTGATTTAAAGTATGAACCTCTTGACAAGGGAGCGATTCAATTAGACTTTTCATCAGTACACACTTTAGGTGTTGTTAAAAATGCAATTTTGACCCTTCATGCTTGCCCAAATCTATCTATCCCACAAGACATCTATGTTATAGATCTACCCCGTTATTTTTCCCTATATCTATCTAGGGATTTTACAACAAAGATAGGTGGATATTTTTCATCAGATTGGTCTCACAAGTTGTTTAGAATAAGATATGGTACAAAAGTGACCATAAAATCAGAGTTGTTGAACAAAGATCACATAGAGCCATATATTCCAATCCCTATTAATGCTTGTTGTGTAATCATAGATGTTGATTATCTTAAAGACTATCCAACCTTTGATACTCAAACAGAGGTCATCCCTGATAAATTATTGGATGAGTGGGTAACTAGAAATGATTTTAGCAATCAAGATAGTGTTATTTATAATGTTGGTTTTGGTAATTATATGATATCTAAATATGATCTTGTTATGCCTAACTTGATAAAAGCCCAAGATGTTGATTTAGAACAGCCTAATCAACTTTGGGACTTATATTTTGATGGATATAGAAACAAGGATGGAGCTGGTGCAAGGGTTATGCTTGTGTCTCTAGTTGGTGACAAATATTATGTTATATTTAGATTGTATTTTCCTTGTTCTAACAATGTGGCTGAATATGAAGGTTTGATTCAGGGCTTAGAGTGGGCAAGAAAGAGAAATGTCAAATGTTTGAGGGCATTTGGAGATAGTGAATTAGTGGTCAATCAGGTGAGAGATTTGAATGATGTTAAGAATAATCTCCTAAAATTGTATAAGTCCAGAATATCAGATATTTTACATGATTTCGATGCATTTAACCTGACTTATGTACCTAGAAATAAAAAACAACATGTTGATACGTTAGCTGCCATTGGTGCCCAATTCACATTTTCTAAAAATAAAGGTGTAATTTCTGACCAATCTCACATAAAGATTGTAGTGAGGCCATCCATTCTGTATAATGAAGTTAACTAGCAGGTTTTCAATACTGATGAGAAGATCTTAAGTTTTATGACAGAAATAGATGCCTTTTAAGCTTCTAAAGACAACAAAACAAAATAGCAATTTGGGGGCCAGATTATACAATTGAAGTCAAATAAGCTTCCTAGAGGACTAGTCAGTTTGGAGTCCATCTTTAATTCTGATGATCATTTAAAATAGAACAAAACCAGCATGCTCATTAAGGAAGACTATTGCGGGGAGTTAGAAATATTCAAAGACAAATTCTTAAAGGTTGGTAAAGTTAATTCTCCCAGGATAAAGAGCTTCTTATTGATTTATTTAAAGAATTTAGTGATTTTTTTTCTTGGGATTATGCTGATTTGAAAGGATTTGACCCTCAATTGACCCAACATACTATTTAATTGGAGCCCAATTCCCGGCCAATTAACCCCAAATTAGAGCCCCTAATGCTTAAAGAGTTGAATAAACTGCTGGATAGTAGAATAATTTTTCCAATCAAACATACCTCTTGGGTTTCAAATTTAGTTCCTATAAGGAAGAAAAATGGGGATATTAGATTGTGTATAGATTTTAGAGACCTTAATAGGGCATCTATGAAAGATAAACACCCTCTTCCATCAATGGAACAAATATTGCAGTATGTTTCAGGTTTTGAAAAGTTTTCCCTTCTAGATGGTTATTCTAGTTACAACCAAGTATTAGTGAAAGAGGAAGATTAGTTCAAAAAAAAAATTTCCACTAAGTGGGGGACAATGGCATACATAAGGATATCATTTAGTTTATCGAATGCAGGTGCCACATTCCAAAAAGCTATGGGCATGGCTTTTAAAAATCAGATGTACAAATTTGTTTTGGTTTACTTGGATGATGTTACTATTTATAGAAAAATTATAGATCAACATATAGGCCATTTAAGGCAAGTGCTTCAATATGCAGAGAGTTTGGGATCTCTCTTAACCCTAAAAAATCAAGTTTTGTAGTCCATGAGGGTAAAATTTTAGGGTATCAAGTTTAAAAAGAAGGTACAACAATATATCCTGAAAGAATCCATGCAATTCTGGATTTATCTTTGCCAAAACAAAAAAATGGGATGCAAATCTTTATTGCAAGAATTAACTTTGTCAGATACTTTATTACAGACATTGCCAATTTGTTAAAACCCTTAACTGTAATGTTGAAGAAAAATGTGCCTTTCAACTAGAGTAAAGAGGGAAAGTCATGTTTTGAACAGATGAAACAAGCCATATCATCAGCTCCTACATTAGCTAATCATATTTTTTTGTAGATTTTATTTTATATGCTTATGGAGGCTATGATACTATTTCAGCTATGTTGGTGCAGAAAAATGATGAAAATCTAGAACAGTTAGTTTCCTTTTTCAGAAAAGGGATGGATGATTATGACCAAAGGTAAAATTTTGTTGAGAAACATGTACTTATTGTTATTAAATATAAAAGAATTTTAAACATCTTGATGCTAGAAATAAAGTTCATCTAATGGTTGCGCATCCTAGCATCAAAGAGTTCATGTTGAACAACGATGTAAGTGAGAAAAGAACGGGATGGATCACAAGAGTTATGGAATATTTTGTGCATATCCATGTAATGAAGCTGGTTAGAGGCAAGGGTTTGTGTGCACAAATGGAAGAAAAAGAAAAAGTTTCTAAAAGCAACAGGGAAGTTGTCTTGCTTCAAGATAATCCTATAAATAATGACCAACCAACAACTTGGTTGACTGATATGAGCAGATTTCTACAAAATGGACAATGTCCAACTGAATTTGATAAGGCCAAAAGGAGGTATTTCAGATTGCAATTTGTTCCTTATGTTTTGGTTAATGGTGTGCTTTATAGAAAATACTTTTCTTTAATGTTGCTAAAATGTATTAATTTTTTTGATCAAAGAAATTTTTTATTTGAATTTCATGATGGATCATGTGGAGGACACTTCAATCCTAAGACTACAACTTGGAAAATATTAAGGGCAGGCTACTATTAGCCTAATTTATTTAAGGATGCCCACTCTTGGGCAAAAAGGTGTCAAAAATGTGCTCTTTTTACAGGGAAAAAAGGCTAGCAGCATTGCCACTGAAGCCTATTATTGTTGAACAACCATTTATCAAGTGGGGAGTAGATTTCATAGGCCCCATTAACCCTAGTTCTAGTGCAAGTCACAAATAGATTTTAACTACTACAGACTACTTTACAAGGTGGATCGAGGCTATTACATTGAAGGAATCAACTGGATCTATTGTTCTCAACTTCTATGAAGACATTATAACCAGGTTTGGGGTCCCCCAGTCAATCATTTCAAATAATGCATTGGATTTTGTTGGTTATAGAATAACATAATGGGCTGTTAAAAATGTGATCTATCTGAATACATCATCTAACTACTACCCTCAGGGTAATGGACTTGTTGATTCTACTATAAGAACCTCATAAGGATTATCAAAAGGAATCTACATGAGAACAGGACAGATTGGTATTCCAAACTCAAGGCAGCCCTATGGATGGACATAATTACCCCAAAGAAGATCACTAGCAACTTACCCTATGTATTGGTTTAAGGTATGGAAGCAAGGTTACCAATTTTTACTGAGTTTCCATTCCTACAGTTAGCTGGCCAAATGATGTTATTTGAAGAAAAAGATCCCCTTAAGCTAAGGTTTGTTGAGTTGTTACAACTAGAAGAGAAAAGGAGCAAAGCCTCGAGGAATATGGAGCAAAGATAGAATCAGACTAAAAGGCCTTTTCATAAGGAAGCTACACCTAGGGAGTTCAAGGAAGGTGACCTAGTTGTTAAATGTGATGTGCTAAAAAGTAGACCAGGGGAGAATGATAAATTTGACAACTTTTAGTTAGGCCCATTTTTCATCACTTAATGTAAAGAGAAAAATGTCTTTCAGCTATCCACCACAGATGGAGGGACCTTGCCTATCCCAGTCAATGGGATCTTCCTCAAAATTATCTTTGACGATTAGTACTTTCTAAATCAAAAGTTTCATTTCAAGCACTACGTGTCCCTGTTTCATTCATGTTCCTAGATTTATTCTTTGTTCTCTCTGTGTTACATTTATTTACTTTTTCCTTTATTTGGTGTTTCTCAAAAGCAGGTCATTGTCTTAAATGACTAGGTATTAAAAGCTTCACTCGTAGCCATACCACATAACATTGATATTCTTTCGAATCTAAATTTTGTAAGAAAATATCACAGTAAAGAAAATGAAGAAAATAACGTAAAGATGTAGATGATAAATGGGTATTATATATTATCCATGCAACAACATCGGTTTCAATTACATCATATGGCATTCACTTAGTTCCTACAAGTTTACAGTTGTGCTAACAAGCACTACCCTGGTACAAAAACCCATGAAAAGAAAGTGAAAATATTGCTCTCAAATGATACAAATACATATATTTATTGGTCAATCACCTGAGTACATTTAATTCGAAAGGCACCAAAAATTTTCATTTGGTTACCTTCCTGGACACCCAATTGGAAATGTTGGCTTCCCAACTTTTCATTTTTAGTTTCACTATGCCAATGAATGCAAGTAAATTAGAAGATAGATGATGCTTGGGGTTGTAAAGAGTTCAAGACTCCATTAAGAATTGATGAGACAAAAACAACCACTAAGAAAGATGGAAAGTGAGAGAGACTAATGGAGTGGAGGTCTCTGTCAAGGGTAACTTCAGAAACAAAGACGTTGCCCCAGTTTAAAAAAGGAAATTAGGCACCAACTTCTCCGAATGAAGTGATATAATCTCAGAACAACTTCAATTTGATGTTCCCTTTACTACGTGTATGAATAGACAAAATATGCTTGAGAACGTTTGAATGTTTCTCTAAATTTTTCAGTGGGTTTTTGGTTCGTGATGAGATTGTGGTAGAATCATTATGAATTAAGTTCCAGAAGGAACAAGAGTTAATTTCCTTACGAAATTTGATATATATCCGTGTAGGGTTTGAATAAAAGTATGTGAAGAAATCCACTTTGTCTATCCTAGTAAAGCAAAGATATATAATCAATATATGTCTTCAATCACATCTATTTTGCTTCTTCCTGAGGAAAGTAAGTTATAAATGTGGAATGGTTTTCTTTATATACTGTGAGTTTTAAGGTGACATGAATGTACAAAAGTTAGTGTGTTGGATTAATTAAAATTTTAGGGCTCAATGATCCCCGTTCAATTCATGTTCATGTATGTATTCTATATTCTCTTCATGTTATATGTATGCAGGATTGTAAGATGAGAACAAGCTTAGTTGAGGTAGTATGAAGTTGGCCCAAACATTTGATTTACCTTTGCCTTTATATGTTTTTTCTTAGAAGCATATCATTATCTTCAATGCCCAGGTATTCAACACTTCACTCCTAGTCCTAACCACACTAAGAGCCAATTATTTTATCGGTATCTTTGTGGAAGCTACAAATAACATTGATATTCTTTCTATCTATATGCTTAAGAATTTAATGTAACGTAATAAAACATTACAATAAAGAAAGAAGAAGAAAATAATAGAAAGACCGAGATGATAAATGAATATTATATATAAATCCTGCTACAACATCGATTACAACTGCATCACATGGCACTCAATTAGCTCCTGCAATTTTACAACTGTGCTAACAACAACTACTCCAGTGAAAAACTCGTGAAAAAAAAAAAAAAATCCTCTCAAATGATGAAAATACATATAATTATTGGTCAAATGCCCTAGTACAATTAGTTGGAAAGCCACCAGATAGTTTCATGTGGTTAGGGAATGTGTATCAGGAAAATTGATCAAAAATCAATACCATAGCCAATATGTGGGAACAACATTATTAGCTCATATTGTTCCTGAAACTATATTTCAACAAAATGGGGAACAACTGGTTGGTTGTCGTGAACATTGTTAAAGATCCGATGAAGTCCTGAGTCCACCGTCAGTGGATGTGTCTCACCGTACGGCAAGACCACCATACGGTGGAGACAATCTCACCGAATGGTAAGACTCCAGAGGTAAAACTCCAACGGTAAGACTCCGTACGGTGGAGACGGAAAGACTCCGAACGGTAAGACTCTGGAGGTAAAAATCTGAACGGTAAGACTCTGTACGGTGGAAATGGAAAGACTCCGAATGGTAAGACTCCGGAGGTAAGACTCCGAACGGTAAGACTCCGGAGGTATGATTACCGAATGGCAAGATCACTCCTGACGGAGACAATATTGTCGTACGGAAAGACTCCCGGAGGTATTGCCACCGTACGGAAAGATCACTCCCGACGGAGGCAAAAGTGCCGAAGGGAGAAATAAATACCAACAGAGGCAAGATCTGACAGACGGTTGGCAAACCGGTTTGCCTGTAACTGTTTGTGTACCGAATTCTGAAATGATTTACAGTATGTTTTAATGGCTGCAAGAATTCGTTTTGGGTGGGTGGTTGAAAATAAGGTAGATTGTAAAGGCAATCTGAGCCTGTGTGAAATCCTGAGTTTTGTATGTAAATTCTTTACAGTAATACAAAAGTTTGCTCGGGGTTTTGAGTGGTGGGTTTTTTTCCCGAAGGGGTTTCCCACGTTATATCTGTGTTATGGTTTTCTGCATGTTTTTAATTTACTTGCATATCTCTGTGGCTTAAATTATAGTTTCTTATTTTCTTGGCATTCTTGGCGTTAGGAGAGCGTTTTCGCACCGTTGCTTTCCTTACAAGTGGTATCAGAGCCTGGCCAGTTGTGTTATCCTTGTCGGGTAGGGTTTGGTTTTTTGTGCCAATTTTGGTTTCA
>MU224413.1:4279345-4301354 GCA_018584345.1 Thuja plicata
ATGAATGGTGGTGCTATTAGCTGGATGAGCAAGCAACAAAGTGTGGTTGCATTGTCGACGACTGAGGCAGAGTATATGGCATCTACTCGTGCGTGTCAAGAAGCAGTTTGGCTTAAGCGTTTGTGTTTTGATGTCGACTATGATGCAGGAAAAATTACAAATTTTTGTGACAGTCGGAGTGCAATATGTTTGGCAAAGAATCCTACTTTCCATGCCAGGAAAAAACACATTGATATGCAGTATCATTTTGTGCGTGACATGGTTGAAGACGGTAAGGTGAATCTAGAAAATGTTGGTACTCTGGAAAATGTTACAGATGCATTGACAAAGCCAACAGACACAACTAAGTTTAGATGGTGCACAAATTCCATGGGGCTTGGTGCCCCTGACGCCTGTTAGCCTCGTTGAGTGACTCTGGACTTCGTCGAGTGGGAGATTGTTAAAGATCCGATGAATTCCTGAGTCCACCATCGGTGGATGTGTCTCACCGTACGGCAAGACCACCGTACGGTGGAGACAATCTCACCGAATGGTAAGAGTCCGAAGGTAAAACTCCAATGGTAAGACTCCGTACGGTGGAGACGCTAAGACTCCGGACGGTAAGACTCTGAATGGTAAGACTCCGTACGGTGGAAACGGCAAGACTCCGAACGGTAAGACTCTGAAGGTAAGACTCTGAACGGTAAGACTCCCGGAGGTATTGCCACCGTACGGCAAGATCACTCCCGACGGAGGCAAAAGTGCCGAAGGGAGAAATAAATACCAATGGAGGCAAGATCTGACAGATGGTTGGCAAACCAGTTTGCCTGTAACCGTTTGTGTACCGAATTCTGAAACGATTTACAGTATGTTTTAATGGCTGCAAGAATTCGTTTTGGGTGGGTGGTTGAAAATAAGGTAGATTGTAAAGGCAATCTGAGCCTGTGTGAAATCCTGAGTTTTGTATGTAAATTCTTTACAGTAATACAAAAGTTTGCTCGGGGTTTTGAGTGGTGGGTTTTTTTCCCGAAGGGGTCTCCCACGTTATATCTGTGTTATGGTTTTCTTCATGTTTTTAATTTACTTGCATATCTCTGTGGCTTAAATTATAGTTGCTTATTTTCTTGGCATTCTTGGCGTTAGGAGAGCATTTCCGCACCGTTGCTTTCCTTACAAACATGCTGCAAGAAACATGGATGATAAAGAGACACAGCCTTTTGAGAAATATTCAACATATTCCCAACATAGAAACACTCTGTCTTTCACCCATAACTGTATAGTTGATATACCCTATTTTTTCAATAGACGTTAATGTTAACTCATGTAATGTCTTAATTGACCAAATGAAAGTTGAGCTTCTTTACCAAAAAGAATATGAAACTAATAATAGTTTGCTAGCACCTTGAGGTATTTCCAGTAAGTTTTTGTCTCAAGTTATCTGTAATAGAGTACAAGTAAAGCCAAAAATGCTTCTATAATGTCAAATGAAGTTCCAAAATACACTCAGGTGATAATATAAGAAAAATATAAAAGATTTAAGTTTGACATGATGAAATACTTTATAGAAATGAGAGCAAGAGGAATTTTAGTTTCCTTACTTTTCAACAATGAAACTCCAACCCTTGCAAAAACAAATGAAACTAAGAACTTTTCAAACAAAACATGATTTCTTAAAAGGAAAAAAAAAAATTGAAACATAACATGATGTAGTCCAAAACCATAGAAATAACAATTCAGAGAAAATAACACAATGCCAGAATATCAAAACCTCAATTCTCATTAACTGCGTCTAATCTACTCTGCGTCTACAATGAACAAAAATTCCTAATTATTACAATTTCAAAAATTACCATATTTGGCAGATTTTCGAGAAAATTAGATTTTTCCATTTTTGGTAACTTTTAAAACTCATCCTAAGAATCTCAATTTTCCCAAGAAAATCTGTAAAGAAACGGTGTAAAACAAGCCACATATTGATACATTAGACAACCTCAAAAGAGGCAAAGAACTTCACCTAAATTAATTTCTTTTAATTAGAAATAGTTTCAAACGAATTAAGTGGTACTTTTCTTCTTAACATTCGAACTGGTCATTGCAACAATAAAACCTCACAAATCAAAAATTATGAGGTGGAAGATAGGGGTTTATAGGCCACAACTTCATTCAAATCAAGAGCCGAGTTGTAGCGGACGATGCCATGAATAATGTGTCGTGGCAATAATATGACAAAAATAAGGGAATATGCCAAGATCAAAGTGCACGCATGGCAAAAAAAATTGGAGGTGACCACAATAATGGAAGAGGCAATGCTATTTTAGAACCTCACCTAAATTAATTTCTTTCAACCAGAAATAGTTTCAAACGAATGATGTGGTACGTTTCTTCTTAACCTTTGAACTAGTCATTGCAACAATAAAACCTCACAAATCAAAATATATGAGGTAGAATAGGGTTTCATAGGCTACAACTTCAATCAAACCAAGATCCGATGTTGCAATGGACAATGCCATGAATAATGAGTCGTGGCAACAATATGACGAAAGTAAGGGAATATGCCAAGATAAGAGTGCACATTTGGTAAAAATATGGGAGGTGACCACAATAATGGAAGAGGCAATGCTATTTTAAAAACTAAATTATTCTCATCAATTTCTCCCCACAGTCCCCCATATGATGACAATTCCCCTATATTGCTTCAAATTTTAGGAGCAATGATATGAAAGAAAAATAATTTTATAAATTTAAAAGGTAAATATTTTATATATTTATTTTATGAATATTATTACAAACAATATTAAATTTTGATTAGTTCATATTAAAAAATTAATCACTAGTTAAAAAATTTAATCACTAAGCAATGGGAACGTCGTAGAGTTATGGAAAGGTCATTTAAGTGTTTGTCCGTTTGTTTGTCCCTTCCTCTCACCATCTCCTTATTTATGTATCAATATATCTCACCATCTATATATCTATGTTTCCCTCTCTATCAATGGAAAGGTCTCTCTCTCTCTCTCTCTCTCTCTTGAACACACATTCTGGTATATATATAACTCAATCTTTATCTATTCCTATAGCCCTACCTTTTTATACGTCTATATATCACACTATTAAATGATAATATATATTAATTTATAGAGGGTGTGATTGTTAAAAAACATACTAACAAAGCAATAATATATATATATATATATATATATATATATATATATATATATATATATATTACATTCAAGTTCACATTCAAAATATAATAAAAATACTTAGCATTTACTATTAAATAAAAAGCTATTAATTTGTAAAGGGTGAGATTTCTTGTGTACAAATTTGAACACATTCGATATTTAAAAATGATATTCTTTGATAGTAATAAATATTAAATTAATTTAAAATGTGTAATACATTATACAAAATACAAATTATCATTTAATATAAATAAAATATTATTAACTTGAAAATTAATTTTACTTCTTATTATTTCATAATATTTAAAATTATTTTATTACTAAAACAGTCCACATGCCCTATCTTCCTTTGCACATTTCGCATATGGTAATGGTGCCATTTGTAGTGCATCTGTCAAAATTCTTCTATCCCTTATGACTTCTCTAAAGATGATATACATGTAGCACTTGCCTCATCCTCTCTTGACAAGTTATTCTAACTACTCTTATGTTGCCAACTAAGTTTGAAAGCTCTGCATCTACTACATTGTGCTTTGTTTCCTCCTCTGTTTGGACAGAACTGTGAATACCTTGCAATCATGGCATTTCATAAGATTACATTCAATTGCAAGGATTGAAACATGAACATTGTTGGATCTGGTTTGATACCTACCAGCCGCATTTAAGAACAACATTGAAGAGATTTTCCACTTATTTGATTTAGCACATATCCTGTAATCATTGCAGTACGTGAGACTACATTTCACTTTGAGATTTTGCCAAACAGTTGTCATGTACACACTATCATCTCATCTGCACACACCTTGCTATCATAGAATTCCACAACACAACATCTTATTTTGGTATTTCATCAAACAAGTGGTGCACATTTTCTACCCTAAATTGTTTCATGTATCTTTTTTTATCATAGCATTCCATGAAACTACATTTATTTTTGGCATATCCATTACCATGCACCCTTTCTAGGCATACATGACAATGATTGCATTCCAAGGCACAACATCTCATTTCAGCAAGCAGTTGGAAAGCACATTTAATTTTTCATTTTTTAGAAAATCTAGAGATCATTGCATTCCAAGATACAACACTTTGTTTAGACAATTTCTCAAAAAAACATTTTGCCTCCTCTATTAGTCTACTGTGAACATAACCAGACAACATAAGAGTCCATGAGATAACGATCCACTATCAAAATTTTGTTGTGCATATTCCATTCTCCTATTTTAACATAACTCGAAACTATTGCAGTCCATGACACTATATTTTTTTTAGACATTTAGAACCTCTATAGGTACAAGAGCTAGTATAAATTACAATCAACATAACCCTTGAACTTGTTTTGATACATATACAAGTAATTAAAGTATTTAAAATATTTTATTAAAGATTAAATTAGTAATTTTATATTTAATATAAATAATGAAATCCAAAAAAATATTTTTCATAATTAAAATGTCGCCCTCCTTCTCGCTATGTGCAATAAAAGAATATTAATAAATTAATCTTTGATAAGACTAATACATAGTATCTTAATCTCTCGAGCCATGAAAAGTATTTGTTTAACCATTTTGACAATTGTTTATTGCAAGACAATGTAAGACAAGTCAACGAAACTCGTCAAGTGTCATTAAAGGTGTCAAGTAGTAGAAAGCACAACGCTATGAGTACAGTGGTAACCAAAAATGGAAAAAATGTGGAAGCTCTGGATCGAACAACCATCTTATCAATCAATTACACATATCCACTAGAGAGGAGAAGAAAAAAATGGTCGAAGGGAGCATTTGAGATCAGAAGAAATCTTGAGACTGGAATTTTGAGGAGTTAGGGAAGCATAAATATTTAAGATGCTTGTGGCTTTGAGTTTGGTGCTATTATCATTGGTGAATGCTAGACTATGGTGGTCAGAGCCTACATTCAAACACTGATTTTCTCTTTGTTTTAAATCTTCCTACAATCTGACGGCATTACAAATAGCATAAGTCATTTCTTTCTTTGACTTGCCTTGCGTTTCTATGTAGAGGAATCCCACAAGTGTAGCAAACAAATATGCCTTAATTAGAATTTCTATATATTTCTTCGTTCTTCTAACAAGCTTGAATATGCCTTAATAAGAAAAATGTAATACTCAGAATTGAAAAGGTGAAATCCTAACCCATCTTTTTTTATTATTAATTTTGTGTTATGCCTTGTTTCATTATTATCTAATTTGTGAGATGCCTTGTTCTGCTATTATCTAATTATGATATGTCATGTTTTACGATATGAAAGTGATTGAATAAGATTGTTGTGCATAAATTCATGTATTGAAGTGCTACATAGTCATTCCTCAACAATGTTATAGTGTCTCGAAGGCGTACAATAAATAATTGATTGAAAAAGTATCCTGAAACTGCACTCTAAGGATGGCTTTTTATCAGGCTCGCCAACATCTACAGCTTGTGTATTTATGCACACATGAGACACATGGGGTATGTCGGTAGTTTGACAAGTAGGTGTTGTGAACAACTACGATCTCCTTCATCACTGATCGAAAGTACAACAAATGGAGCACCAGCTACCTTAGAAGGGTTTCATCCCATCTCGTTCTCAGATCTCCACTAGGGACAATTATTTTGTGTCCATTACGCTGACACCATTCAAAAATTATGTGGACCAGCTTGAATTCTGCCTTTGCCCTATTGAAAAGGTCAATCACTTGTGTTGGATCAAAAATGTCAACTTTGAAGATAATTGCCCCTAATGTAGGGGTGCCAAAATTTGTTTCCGCCACTTCCTCTACCACTTTTTGATTGGAAGAGCCAATGAGTAGGATTTTGGCTCCTTTGAGAACTAGATTGATCATGATCTCCCTTGTTATGCCCCCTAATGTGCCCCTATCACAATCACTACACTCCCCTTCTTGTAGCAGCACTACATCTACCCCTCTACATCTTGTCTCATATACTCATATGAGTGGCGCAACCCCTTGCAATGACAAAACATAAAATCCTTGTTCAGTCCCATCGCACGGAGGCAGGTGCTTCAAGGCACCGACGACCGACAATCTTTAAATGGAAGTCATTGCCTTTTACACCAATAGAAACCATAGATCAAACAAAAGAGGTCAGGGCATTCCAAAATGAAAATGCCTACGTCGTAATAATAATAATAATAAAAAAATAAAAAAATAAAAAAATAAAAAAATAAAAATTCACACCAACAAAAAGATTGACAAGCAGATCTAAGGGATCTCCTTGTCAGCAATAAGATCGTTTCATGGAATGTCAGACATATGAATGCCTCTGACAAAAGATCTAGAATTTGGCATGAGCTGGACTCTATGAAAGCAGATATTATTCTAATATAGGAAACTAAAATTTCACAAGAAACATTTGAAAAAACAATAGGAAAATGGACTAAATGGCAATCTACTCACAAGGAGGGTAATGTAGCCTCTAGTGGCATCATTATTTTATGGGATCCTAAAATAGTCCAAGGTCAGATTATAGATCAAAATGACAACTACCAAATTGTTAAAATCAAGGTCTTTGATTTATCTTTCATTCTGATTAATGTATATGGTCCCACATCAACTCATGACAAACTTAGATTGTGGATGACGCTGACTCAAAGCATTCAAGCCCAGAACAATCAGTACATCATTATGGGTGGGGATTTTAATGCTATTTTGAAAGATTCTGAAAAACATAGAGGTATTTTCCCTCCCATTAAAAATATTCAAAACTTCTCAAATTTTGTTGAGGACAATAATTTGATGAATATCAAACCTAAAAATGGTCTTTTCACATGGAGGAATAAATGAGCTAACTTCTCACACATTGTAGTCAGATTGGATAGACTCCTAATATCACAGGAGTGGAAATTAACCAATTATGTCTTGCACTCTGAAATCATGGCCACTTCTAGCTCGGATCATTTCATAATTTCTCTTCATATTCAGCTCCTAATGGTTAATCAGGGGTTTAAGCATCAACCGACATTTAAATTTGAAAAAATGTGGCTCTGGCATCCTCAATTTTCAACCTTTTTGAAATAATGGTGGACTACCGCTCCTAGATGTGAAGGAACAAAAATGCACCAGTTTGCAGCAAAATTGAAACATGTCCAAAAACACATCAAAAAGTGGAATGAGCTAGTTTTCAAAAACATCTTCATAGAAAAAGAGTCTGTTCAAAAATAGTTGTCAGATATTTATGAGAAAAAAATTACTGTGGAGATGGATAATGACAGTTATGAGAAGCAAAAACAATTATAGCTAGAATGGGAAGAACTTTGTAAGAGAGAAGAGATATATTGGCGGCAGAAATCTCACGAATTATGGTTAAAAGAGGGGGAAAAAAACACAAAATACTTCCATGCCTCTGCAAAATAGAAAAGAGAAGAAAATCATATCTTTGACATTACTTCAGCAGATAATGGGACTATTATGACAGATACACAAGGGATTCAAGATGAAGGAGTTTGGTTTTTTGAAAATCTTCTTGCACCAACAAATTGTTCAGTACCAATAGACCAGCAAGTGCAAGAAATTTTATAGGTTATCCCGGTAATTGTTATAGATTATGATAACAAGGCTCTAATGGTTCCATTCACATTGTTATAACTTTAAAAATCAAGGAAAGGAAAAGCTATGCTAAAATACTTTAACACAACCAACATTGCAGTTATCCCTTAGGTCAAGACTCCTAAGACATATTCATATTTTAGACCCATTTCATTGTGTAATACAATATACAAGATTATTACAAAGGCGATTTATTTGAGAATGCAATATCTGATTCCAAAATTAGTCTCTCAAGAGCAAGGAGGTTTTGTTCTGGGTAGAGAAACTATGGAGGGAGTGCTGGTTTCTCATGAGGATTTGCATTCAATAAAAAAAAACAAGACTCCCAACTTTGTTATCAAGCTTGATATGATGAAAGCATATGATAGAGTATGCTAGGATTTCCTTTTTCAAGTACTCAAACAACTAGGGTTTGGTTCCGGATGGTGTAAATGGATCAGAGCTTGCATATCTGGAGCTTGGGTTTTAGTGCTTGTAAATGGGGTGCCAGTAGGATTCTTCCCTTCCACTCAAGGTATTAGACATGGACACCCTCTATCTCTAGTATTGTTCATTTTAATGGCTAAAGCATTTAGTAGACACATTCAAAATAAACATCTTCATAGTCAGTGGATAGGGGTAAAAAATGGGAATTCAGATTTAGCAATCACTCATTCTCTATTTGTAGATGATACTTTTCTCTTCAGATCATCAAATGTTTGAGAAGCCAAACAAATCAAACATACCATATATTTATACACTTAAGTGTCGGGTCAGAAAATCAATGCACAAAATTTGAAAATATACTTCTTTCATACTGCCCAAATCATTTCAGCAAGAATATCCAACATTTTTGGATTTTCAGTGGATGCCCTACCATCAATGTATCTTGGCATCTACTTCTTCATGGGAGCCAACAAAAGAAACTTCTAGATACCTATCATTGAGAGAATCAAAGATAGAATAGTGGCGTGGAAATCCAGTTGGTTATCACTTGCTGGAAAGATTCTTCTGATTAAAATAGTGTTGGCTGTCATTCCTAATTACTACATTTCAGTCTTAAAGGTTACCTGTTTAGTGATTTAGACAATCCAAAAGCTTCTCTGAGAATTCTTATGGTCCGGGAATATTAATAGAGAATAGAAAATACCTCTTGTCTCATTACAAGATATGGCACAGGTAAAAACCTTGGGTGGAGCTGGAATTCATGATTTAGCAAACTGAAATAAAGCATTTGGGGGCAAGTTAGCATGGCAAATGTATAAAAAATTAGACAATAAGTGGTGTCAAGTTATGTAGTAGAAATATCTCGGTAATATTTTCCCTTCAATAATATTCACCATCCAAGCCCCCTCAAAAGGATCAGCTATATGGGATTTTATGATGGCACCTAGAGGCCCTCTTACTAAGTATATCACTTGGGAGGTTAACTCGGGAAACACAGTTAAGTTTTGGAAAGATTCATGGAATGGATCACCTCCCATTATTCAATAATTACCAATGGATGAGATGGTGGTTATAGAAGAAAGACATTGGGGCAGATATCTAGAGGATTATGTATCTTCAATATCTTTGTTCTCTAATAGAATAATATGGAAAGACACGAGTGATCTACCCATCTCTTAGCAAGATAGAGATAAATTGGCAAATATTCTCCAATCAAAAGAAGTTTTTCTATCTGGAAAAGTGGATAGGCTCTTATGGGCTCCTGCTAACGATGGTGCATATAATATTAGAGATGGATATAGGATTCTTCAACAACAAGAATCTAATAGAGTTCATTGCCATGCTTTTTCTTTTTGTTGGAACCATGTCACTCTTCCTAAGGCAGGGTACTTTGCTTGGATTGCTCTAAAAAAAGGGCTCTCACAAGTGACTGATTAACTAAGTTCCACATCTCCCAACCTTTCAAATGCATATTATGTGACCAAGAGTTGGAAGATGTGGATCACTTATTCCTTAAATGTCAATTTGCGCACCAATGTTGGATGTTTGCACTTGGGAAATTAAAGTATCTTCTCCACTCCTGAACAGCTTATGGGATTTATCTAAAGCATAGACAAAAATTTATAAAAAAGATCTCTTTTCTAGTCTTTGGAAGTGTATTCTGGCTCTAATTGTCTAGGCAATATGGTGGTAATGTTCAACAAGAGAATTTTCCGGCATGTGTCTTCTTCTATAGAATCTGTCCTTCTGGCAATTGAAAAATCTATAGCAGAGGTGGTGAATGCTAGTCATTATCATAAAAAATGCAATCCAATTCTATCTATATGGGATAGCTCTATTATCTGGGAATGGAAACATATTCATGTGCCAAATGGCTAGGGCATTTAGGGGAAAAAAACCAACAACAATGCAGGGAAGATGTACATTGGATTCCCCCTCAAGCTAGGCTTGTAAAACTCAACTTTGATGGATCTTTGAGAGGAAATCTAAGTCAATCGGGGACTGGTGTCTACATAAGGGATCAGCATGGAGAAGTTTTGGTTTTTAAAACATCTTCTCTGCCTCAAGGAACAAATAATATTGCTGAAGCATATGCCCTATTTGATGGTTTAGTCTTAGCTAGAAAATGTGGCTTCCAAAATATCCATGTAGAAGGTGATTTTGTGATTTTAATTAATGTATGCATCAAATGTGAGTCACATAACTATAAATTAGCATATATCTTACAAAAAATCTAGAAGATTCTTGACACATTCAAATTGACATGCATCTCCCACACATTGAGAGAGGGGAATGAATTGGCAGATTATTTAGCTAATTTGGGGTGTGAAGGAGTGAATCAAGAGGAAATCAATCCTTGGGAATTCATTATGAGAAATTCTTCAATTAAGAGAATCATTGAGAATGACATTTAGTCGAGCTAAGGAGAGAAAAATTACTACATTGATATCGATCATGGGTTTCTTGGGTTAATATTCGAGCCTTAGCAATATGTTCATTCTACACTAAACATTTCTTGTCAAAGACACTCATACCAAATCTCTGTGATCTTGGCTGAGAGTGACGGTGTAACTAGTCTGGGCAAGGTTAATGTATAGCAACCCACATGCCAATCCAAATCCACATCATTATTCCTAAACTGCAGAAGGATACGGGTAGTGGAATTGCAAAGGGACAGTATCACATGATGCTGATGTTAATTAATATAGCACATTACCTGACGGAAACCCATGTGATCTCATGCCACGTGGAATATGCATAGTGGTGGCTGTATGTGTGAGTAAAAGGTGATGTGTGGGAAAGTATGTGAATTTGTGTGCGAAAATCCACACAGCCGTGGAAAAGAAAGTTTCTTATGCATAACAAATGTATGATCTCACATAAGTACACTATCATTATTTCTTTTAATACACAAGAAACAACATAAATCTCACCTATCAAAAGTAACAAAGCATCTTTTCTGGTTTGCTGGGTTTGTATTGCAAAGAGGGTTCTAACTCATGCAAATGGATACAAACATGTTTGCAAGGTGCGATTCTTGTGGGTTAATTCATGAGAAAGTTTTAGCATGAGACTACTACATCTTCCTACTATCGGGTGAGATAGAGGAGAATCTGCTAGCTAGGGTTGATGATCTCCAATTGGATGTTGTATTTATTTTCCATTCACCAGTCATTCGAAGAGCCATTTTTCATGTAATCGGTGAGCACATCCTTGTGTCACGATCAAAGCAAGTCACATTTCCTTCTCAAATACTGTCAGTATCTTTATCCAACTCGATGGACTTGCTCCAATTACCGGATTTACTAGTTCTCATTGCAAATAAAGTGGTCTAGCCACAATTTCTTAGCGGTAATCGACTTAAGCTTGCTATTCAGAAGTAGAATCTATGGTCTATATGTGTGTTGGTAGGTGTTTTATTTACTCATAAGAAACTTATGGTCAAGCGTGAATGCTTGGTGGTTTACGAGAACATAAAAAATGGTTAGGAAATAAATAGTTATAGACATGTTAAAAATATTCTACAGGCTGTAGACAGGGATTTGGGCAAGGAGTTGGCAACAAACATCAAGCAAATGGTTTACACACTGTTAGACATACTAGGTTCTCTCAATATTTCTTTGAAAAACACTCATACAAATAGTAAATCAAGATCATAGTACAGATATGCAGATGCCCAATAATGTCCCAAATTTAAATCAAATGTCATTTATGGGTCCTCTTCTAAAAGAAGGCTATTGGCTGCAAGGAGTGTTAATTGAATCGTCGGCAGCACATAGGGATGGATGGATATGTGACAGTCCAATTACTCCTCCCCTTGGATGGGAAAAGTCCTAGGATTTTAACACACAACATATTGCTCAGATGCATACAAAAGTAGAAAATATTAATACACTAAGGTAAAAGCATGTCGGTGTATTATTTGGGAGTCAATTTTGTTTACATATGTGGTTTCTTGAATCATGCTCCTACCAGTTTCGATACAAATTTTTGTTGGAATTATATTGAGATGGTGTACTGAGAGGGGAGGGGTGAATCAATACCTCTAAAACTTTTCATTGGTTAGTCCATTAATCCTTAATCATCAGTTTGTAATTTATCTTATCTATTTGTTCATCTTTCTTTGTGTATATGCAATCATATCATATATTCTTTCAGTATGTAATCATAACAAAAAAATTCATGAAAATAGATAACACATGACACAAGATATGATATCGAAGAAAACTCCTGTTAGGAAGTAAAAACTGTGGTGGGGATTGTTACCCACAAGACTTCACTATCTGCAGATAAGAAGGGGCCAGTTAAGGCTAACAATTGGTCACTTCTGATGACCTACCCTAATAGGAGTATTACAGTGGAGACCTGTTAAGATCTACTTTATTTGAAGCTTTAGCAACACTATTGAGTGTGCACTCTGTTAAGAGATTTGGAAAGAATGGTTAAGTCCACTTTCTACAAAAGGATTTTAGATGTGATGCACTTGTTAGAATGCAACTACATAAGTCTTTGATCTGATGATATATGCAATCTTCAATTTCTCATAACAGATCCTATAAAGCTTCATACATATAAGTAATCATCCTTCCATGATTGAATAATACCTTTATCTGCTCGTCGGTAGCGTCTGTGTGTTCTTGATAATTGATGTATTCTATTTCTAACCTTTGCATGGATTCTGCCTTCTGCTCCTTAGATGCTCTTCATGACTATCAACAATAATGAATTCATGTACTCACAATTGAGTTTGAACATCTATTTATACTAAATTAGGTTCAATTCTTGATTCATGCATCACAAGTTAACTTTAGATCCAAGGTTTACAACTTGACCTTGATCTTTAGTTAGATATTTTTTAGATCCATTTGGATGCATTAAAACAATTACATAAAGCTTGCTTGACCCTCAAGTTATGATTTAAAACAAATAAAAACTCTATAAATAGAATTACATTGCTTTATCTGTCGTGTAAAAATCAGATCCACAATTTGTGGGTTCTCTAACTGATTGTCAGTTCTGACGGTCAGTTTTCTTAGTCATCGGTGTTCCTTTCTTGAACTGGTCATCGGGTATGCCTTTTTTGTTCCTGTCGGGTTAGTTCTGAAACTTATGTCACTGGTGATGCTTGTGGTTGCTGGTGATGCTTGTTGATTCTATACTTAGCTTTTTTCATGACCTCTGTGTTCTGTCGGGTATGCTCGTTGTTCGCTAGTAATGCTTGTAATCTATCGATGATGCTTGTAGTTTGGCGGTAATGCTTTAGTCTACTGGTAATCTCTATCAATATTCTTCACTAAGTGTACTAATGGAGAAATAATGTCATCAATCTCTCCCTTTGACAATAGTATCAAAAACATGATATGTGCAACATACTGAGTGTATTAGTATGTACACCTGTGTATACTTCTTCCTTAGTCATTTGAATGACTCCCCCTATGTATATGTTGGTAAGTGTAAGTATATATACATATCCTTATGTATTTTTCTTTTCCTCCTTTTTAATATATATAATGTACATAACTATATACATTTCCTTTCCTCCTTTTTTGATTCTAAAGGCAAAGGTATTACAACTTTTCAAAAAGTTGGGATTGTGAGGATTTGATTTCCTCCATCAGCTTTTCCCATTTCTCCTTCAGCATTTCTAGATCCATGTGCTCTAGTGAAATCTGTACATGTATGTCATAGATGTTGTCTACTACAGACATCTTGGGGGTTGCTATCAGATTTCTAGCATCAGAAATATGTTGCTGCAAAATAGTAAGATTTGGTAGAATATGTGCCTGACGTTCTGTAATCTCACCTCTGAATTGTGTTTCAGCATCCCATATTTCTTTCCTTAGCCTATTTGCCTCTATGACTATGTTATGATGTGCCTGTATGTTGTAAGCATGAGAGGTTAGGCTTTGTGCACTTTTTGTGACATTTAAATATATTTCCGCTAGTTTGTCACTATTTTCTTTTGAGAATTTCTCAAGTGTGCACATCTTTTGAACTAAGATGATTGCTTCAGCAATCATTGGCTCTAATTCATCAGTGAGTTCTGAGAGATTTATCTTGTTCAATGCCACTTCTTGGCTGATTTTATCAATTAACTTGAATTGATATTTCTTTTCTACTTGCTCTTTCATTGCTTGTTCTGCCTCTATACCTTGCTCTGTTATGGCATCGGTAAGAACAACAATTTGTTCCTTTACTGAAGCATTTTCTTCAAGTTTCACTTCAGAAACAAGTTGTTGGATTATCTCTTTAGCTTTGTCAAGGACCATGTTTTCCCTCTATTCTTGTATAAGTTTCCTTTGTATGGATTTTCTCTGACATAGCACTCCAAACTCTTGAAGTTTGTCACTATCCAAAGTGGTAATGTCCCAGTTTGGAGCTTCAATGACTTCATCAAGTGTCACAGCCAATATATCCTTCTTTACTATTTTCTTCTTTTTCTTCTTTGGTTGGGTGGCAGATTGATGTATGACCATCTATAAGGCTTAAGATTGGGTAGACTTTGTGGGTGAGTTTCGAGAGGATGAGGCATCCTTTTGTATCTGTTCTATGTTCACCGACTAGTTTGGTGAAGATGTCTCCTCATGTACCTTGGGTGTATCAACAGATGAATCTTATTTTGGTTTTATACCTTCATTCTTCTTGACACCTTCACTCTTATCTTTCTCTTCACCCTTTCTCAATGGATCATCAGTGGTGTTATCTTCCTCTTCGCTTTGTTCTTTTGATACATCTTGCTTCTCATCGGTTGCATCCTTCATTTCAGTATCTTTATCCTTGGGAGTGTTGGATGCACCTTTGTTTTCATCGGTACCCATATCCTTGGGTATATCATCATCTTTCTTATATGATTTATCCTGACTTGACTGTATATCAATAGAATCTATTAATATATTCATGTTTGTTGGTGTATTGACTATTGAAGTGTCAATAGCTATGTCCTGTCTGTCGATATTACCCTTTGTAGCATTGATGTCTTCATCTTTTTGAACCTCTGCTACAAGGTATTTTCCTGTAATGGTATTGACAATGTTTTCTAACCATGAATCATCATTTATATCAACATCTAAGTTACCTTTTATTGATAGTTCCTCTTTGGTAACTTCTTCATCCTCCAAGTTTATGTGGATGGGGCTTGTCAGTACTTGATCATCTTTACCATCTTTTGACCAATCCTCATCTATAACATTAGCCTATTTTTGGCCTGTGATCTGTACCTCTTCACGATCTAACTCAACTATTGAGTTACCTATTTTGTTGATAGGTTCCTTTTCAGGACTGCTTTCCTCATCAGGATTGAGTATCTCACTCCATATTTTATGAGTGTCTTCTTCTAGCTCTATAAGTTATTCTTTTAGAAATTTATAAGCTCTCAACTTGGGTGAGAATATTTTTGCATATTTATCCATGACTTTAGTGATTTCTTCTTTTGTTGATTCAGGAGGTAAAAGAGAGACCAGTACTCTTTCCCTTGCCCTTTTCTCCTCATGGAGTGCAAAAGTAAATCTAGAAGATATGTTATCTAACAACTCTTGTGGCACATCTCGTGTGGTGAATTGCAGTGGGACATAATAATGTTTACACATTTTAGCAATTAGTGCATCTTCTATCTTATTATGTTCTTCAGTGTCCCATCTTAACCATTTTCTTATCTTTGGATGATCAATAGATGCAGCTTCAGCAATATACTTACATATTTCATCAATGTCCTTAGTGGGTGATGAAACCTTCATTGTTTCCTTTTCTTGTTTGACAGTGTTAGGTTCATCCATGGTTGAATCTTTTAATTATTCATCAGTCTGAACATATTTCCTCCTCTTGGTAGGTGCCCTAGCTGGTTGTTTTCCTTTTGAGGTGTAGGCTTCCTCTTATATACCTTCCCTTTTACCATGGGAGAAGGAATAGCATCTTGTGTTGTTTGGATTCTCGTTATAGACTTTTTAGGTGGAGGAGGAGGTGGTGAATCAGACTTCTCTTCCTCTGATTCATTTGTCTCTATTGTATCACCGATGGGAAGATGATCCTCGGTGTTTTCCTCCTTACTTTGTTGTTCCTCCTTACCTTCTTCATCTTCTTCTCCATCAGAAGATATTTTAAAGTTCTTTTTCAGATTCTTTACCATTCTTTTTGACTATTTTACAGCCTTCTTGACAACAAGATTTGACTTAATCTTTAGTTTGGCCTCTTCATATGTACCGAATCTTAATTGTTTGTTGTCAATGGGTTCATTTAACAATGCCTCAATGCATTCAGTTGCTAATCCTGTTTTGATTTCATAATCCAACTTTGTAAGCCATGATTTCCTTGGAACTACAGCTTGTATGTAAGTGAAGTCTGTATCCACCATAAAACATATCTCTTCTCGATTTTCCTCTATCAGACTCTCAGGAATTCTAGTTCTTGCTTGTAGCATTTCCTTAATGGTTTTGAAATATTCATGCATTACATTGTCAAAGTTTGTACCAAGTGATTCTATGAATTCACTTATCTGAATGGTAATCGGTCTACTTGTGTCCCATGCAACTTTTCCTATGGAAGGAAATTATTCTTCAAAGTAAAATAATATACACATTATGAGGGAACCAAACTTACATGTGTTTGTCCTTGAGGACCTTATTGTGCACATGTTCTCCTCAAATTGATGTAATAGGATCTCTGCCATATCCATCTTCTTCCCTTGTTTGATGATCTTATATGTTGTGCTCATGGTAGTGCTAGATATGTTGTTTATTCTACTTGCTTGGAAGATCTTATATCCAAAAACACATGCTCCAAACTTCAGCTCTTCGTCAGTAATGGTGTTGACCTTTAGTGCCCTTTTATCTAATTTTGCACCGGTTAGTCTTTCAACTTCTGCTAGAGATGGATGTTTGTGAGCCTGTGGTTTATTAGTTGTTGGATAACCTGCCACGATATGTATAACATCCTTTTTTATAGCCTTTGGTTTGTTTAACCATAGAGTGTTGTCGTGAACTTTGCTAAGAACAATTTCAATCCATTCTGTTTTAACAACCTTGGGATAATGCAGTGCATTTGTAAGTCCCTTTACTTCCAAGTGTTTATGCTCTTCTTTGAGCTTTCTAGCATCATCACATAGTTCCCTATAGGCGTAATCAAGGTCTAGACCTCCTATCTCTGAGATCTTGCAGTGAATGTATGACCTTACATCCTCTACTAACAAAACCCTAGGTGGGATTCAGGAGAATGCTCTAGAATCATCGGGTTTGGAAGTTATTTGAAGGTGTAACTTAAACTTAGGTTCAACACATGCTCCTTTGTTGACAAGCTTGAAGGGTTTCTTCTTGTCATCCTTGATTTTCTCTACCATAGAAGTTGATGCCATCATGTTTTCAATTTAGGGCTTTTCGTAAATCAAAACAGTGCTATTGGTGAGTGTATTAACTTACTAATTCTCTGTGATTGCCTCTGAATCTGAATGCTTCATGTTTGACTTCAGCTGGGTCACTTTCCAATCTTCTCTCAAATTGCTCTAGTCTTCTCTGCTCTGCTCAAAAATCATGGGTGCGAAAATGAGCTTACTCGTCGGGCTTTTATACCTTTTTGTGCCCTAAGTTGTCATTAATGTTTACCAACTCATCGGTTTATGAAGACTACTTTTTTTGGTAAAGACATTCATAACATCTTTGGTGTCTATGCAAAGCGTCGGGGTGACTAGTGGTTTTGGAGACTTCACCGATGATTGTCGGTGAGGTTGCGAAGACAACTTTTGTGTTTCAGTATTCACCGATATCCGTCAGTTTACACTTAGCTTGTGTAATGACCGATACATTCTGGTAAGTCTTGATAACTTTTTTGTGTGTGTTCACCAATGCATATTGTGCGCAATAACTGATGGTTTCTTTTCAATAGATTAACAAGTAATAGTATATTGCATCTTTATTCATGCCTATATTACAATATGCACTATGTATAATGGAACCGATGCATAGTAAAACTTGTCATAATGTGGTTCTATACTTACTTGTGCAATCTAGTTAGATGTAGTGATGTCACCAGATCTAGTGGATGGGTTGTCATCATTTGTATTGCTTGTTCTAGCACCTTCAGTGTTTGTGGCTTTTACCCACATCTTGTTTCTCATTCTTTTGAAGTCATCAATGGTATTTCCATTGGGATGTGTATTTGTGTCTGTCAGTCGGTCTTTGCAATCTTTTATCACATGTCCAACCTTATGATAGTTCAAACATGCCATACCTAGATTGGTTCAACCTCTTGACCTTCTGGTCCATTTTCTCATACAGTTGGCAGCAATATGACCATACCTTCCACATGATGTGCAATTTACCCATGTGTTATAGTCCCAAACATATGAGTTACCTTCTCTTGTCGGTTTGTAGATTTTATCAGTTTCCTTTGGAGTCCATGCTTTGTTGTTCTTTTTCCAGCATTTCTTATGTGTATGCCCATTCATCTTGCATGTAGGACAATACTTGTCCATATAGATTTTTCTCTTTGGATTTGTCACTTTGGATCTGCACTCATATGCCTTGTGTCCTTTCTTTTGACATTTATAACAATTACCAATAAAAGTAGATTGTGCTTGAGAAATACCTTTCATTTTGTTTCTGCAGATGTTTGAGGTGTGGCCTGGTTTTCCACAGTGATTGCATGACAACTTCTTGGATCTTGGGAATGTGAAAGCATTCCTCTTATCTGGTTGATTAGAGGATTCACCATTCTCATTGTACCCTAATCTTGTGTAGTTGTTGACTCTTCTTTGTCCATCAAGAAAATCATCCATCCTTCTGTTTCTATCCTCAGCCTTTTTGATTAACTTGTTGTGTTGATTTTGGACTTTGATTTCATGCTTCAATCTTTCATTCTCTTCTCTTAGCTCACCAATGATCTGTATTCTTTCAGTGAGTTCTATATTTAATCTATTTGCTTCTTGACTCATAAGAATAATCTGGTTGGTAACCTCATGGTGATGCTCAGTGAGTCTTTGAATCTCTGATTCTTTCTCTTGTAGTTTCTCTGTAATTTTTTTCCTATCATCAATGGCTAGTGTTCTTTCATTTTCATCTTTTCTTGCATCATTCATGACATCAATCATTTTTACCATTTGAGTCTCTTAACCAATTTGCAGCATCTTGATTTGATCTGTCAGATCTAGATTGATCTCTTGCATACTTATAATTTCTTCAACTGATGCATCTGAAGCTTTTCTCAATGATGATTCTGTTGTTTCAAAGTAATCTATAATTTTCAATTCTTTGTAGTCTTTCTCATTCAGCCGGGTTGCCATAATCTTTCTTTCATCAAGAAGTTTTCTCAACTTTATCTGAGCCTCTTTATACTGCTCATAGTTTATTGGCATTTGTAACTACTCATTCTCAATAGTCATATCCAGTCTGAACTTGTCCATTGCTCCAATCTTTTCTCTCAAGTCTTTAAGATTTTTCCAAAGAGAGACTTAGCTCTGATACCAATTGTTGGAATTATATTGAGATGATGTACTGAGAGGGGAGGGGTGAATCAGTACCTCTAAAACCTTTCATTGGTTAGCCCATTAACCCTTAATCATCAGTTTGTAATTTATCTTATCTATTTGTTCATCTTTCTTTGTGTATATGTAATCATATCATATATTCTTTCAGTATGTAATCATAACAAAAACATTCATGAAAATAGATAACACAAGACACAAGATATGATATCGTAGAAATCTCTTGTTAGGAAGTAAAAACTGTGGTGCGGATTGTTACCCACGAGACTTCACTATCTGCAGATAAGAAGGGGCCAATTAAGGCTTACAATTGGTCACTTCTGATGACCTACCTTGTTAGGAGTATTACAGTGGAGAACTATTAAGATCTACTTCGTTTGAAGTTTTAGCAACACTGTTAAGTGTGCACTCTGTTAGGAGATTTGGAAAGAACGGTTATGTCCACCTTCTACAAAAGGATTTTATATGTGATGCACTTGTTAGAATGCAACTACATAAGTCTTTGATCTAATGATATATGCAATATTCAATTGCTGATAATAGATCCTATAAAGCTTCATACATATAAGCAATCATCCTTCCATGATCTAATAATACCTTTATCTATTCGTCGGTAGCCTCTGTGTGTTCTTGATAACTGATGTATTATGTTTCTAACCTTTGCATGAATTCTGTCTTCTACTCCTTAGATGTTGTTTGTGGCTATCAACAATAATGAATTCATATACTCACAATTGAGTTTGAACATCTATTTATACTAAATTATATTCAATTCTTGATTCATGCATCGCAAGTTAACTCTAGATCCAAGGTTTACAACTTGAACTTGATCTTTAGTTAGATATGTTTTAGATCCATTAGGATGCATTAAAACATTTACATAAAGCTTGCTTGACCCTCAAGTTATGATTTAAAACAAATAAAAACTCTATAAATAGAATTACATTGCTTTATCCATCGTGTAAAAATCAAATCCACAATTTGTGGGTTCTCTAACTGACTATCGGTTCTGACGGTCGGTAATCTTGGTCGTCGGTGTTCCTTTCTTGAACTTGTCGTCGGGTATGCCTTTTCTGTACCTGTCGAGTTAGTTCAGAAAACTATGTCGCTGGTGATGCTTGTGGTCGCTGGTGATGCTTGTGGTCGCCGGTGATGCTTGTCGATTCTATACTTAGCAGTTTTCATGACCTCTGTGTTCTGTTGGGTATGCTCACTGTTCGTCGGTAATTTTTGTAATCTGCTGGTGATGCTTGTAGTCTAGCGGTAATGCTTTAGTCTACCGGTGATCTCTGTCAATGTTTTTCACTAAGTGTACTAATGGCAAAATAATGTCATCAATTTTGTGGTTAAAAGGGGTTTTTTTGGGACTTTGTTGATAACAATCTCGATGGATATTTTCATGAATGTCAATTATCTCCGAAGTTATAGTATACCTTAGCGGATTATCGAGATCAGATTTGTAATTAGGGTATTCAAATAGCTTCACTTTTTCTGATACTATTATTGTAATAGACTATGATTATAGGTTTTCTTCACTGATTCTTTCTAAGATGAGTCTTTGAATGAGGTATTATTAATAAAAAAATTCAGGAGCATGCCCACTTTTGTTAATAATAATAATAATAATAATAATAATAATAATAATAATAATAATAATAATAATAACAGAACTGAAATAATTTTGATTAACGAACATCAAAAAGTTTAACCACTAATTAAAGCCTACTAAACTAAAAATATTAAACAATTAATTGTACACCCTAAAATATTCATGATCTATCTTATGGCTTTAGGAACATTAGAAAAGCAGTTTTATTTTTTTCTTCCAACAATAACAGTTGTCCCATGTATTTGCTTATTTGCAGCTATCAAACAATTAATATCTGAATTAGAGCTCAAAGAAAAAGTTAGTTTGATTTTTTGTACAATACGCTGATAAGGAACTGAAGATATTTTTGAATGTCCCAATCGTTCCAAGCAAGAAAAAAAATTGTAATCCTCATCGTTGATTTTGACAACTGCAGCATATATTGCCCTTCCCTTGCTAGGCCTGTCAATTTGACCAAATCTGATCTCTTGCTCTTTTAAATTTTATTTTTTTTCAGTGAGTGAGTGGCCAAAGATGTTTGACCAAAACAACACATTTTTTCTTCAGCGTAGACAAATTCAAGATAGACGAAAAATCACACGTTGAGGAACCATTTATCAATCACATGTTACTCTAGAAATTTCTTTGTTATTACCCCCCACAAACGTAGAAACGCAGAATAGCCTTCTTGACCGGAAGAAGTCATTTCTCTTCCAACTATGACCGTTGGTAGTAACTTGGCGTGCACTCCACGCAATTTAAACGAAACAACGACGATGGAGGCATTCCACCTATTTTCATAT
>MU224413.1:4310423-4335254 GCA_018584345.1 Thuja plicata
GATTTTGCTTAAATTTATATTGGGTTCAGGATTTATTTTAGTTTGTGTTATGGTTAGGGTTTAATTTGGTTTATTTCTTGGGTTATGATTCTAATTGGTTTAAGGTTACGATTTGATGCAAATGTGGTAGTGGAATCCTACTGAACCACATACAAATTGTTCAAAGTTTTGATTATAATCCATTCCTCCTCAAAGCTTAACCATTCCCTCAAGGGACTTCCAAATCCTTACACTCTCTATAAGCATTGAAGATCCACCAAATCTTAATTAAGTTTCTTCAACTCCTTAGTCATGTTTCTTAAATTCCTTGATCAATTTTCTTCAATTCCTTGCCTTTAAGGCCCAACATGCCAAGAGATATCAATACTTCAACCCTTGACCCTAGGGAGTAGATTAGGGTTCTACGCATGTGATTCACCTTGTTTGGATACCTTCTTACCATTTCACAAGGACCAAATCACCAAGTTGTCAAAACTGTCTAGATTGGTCTAGTTACCAAGACTAATTCCTTATAGCCCTAAGCTCACTGTTTTCAGGGGTCAACTTAAAAAGTTCTCTATCAGACCTGACAAACAACTACCACTTTTGAGTACCCTTTTTTGGGTTCTACCAAACATGAAATACTTAGGGTCTGACTGTTCTACTACAACCCTTAGTGCTTAGTCTCCTCGGAGACCTAATAAGGCTAATAAGACTCAGTTTACAAAGCAACTACTCAATGGACCAATCCCGAAACTAAATCAACACCATGGACAAGAAAAATTACATTATTGGACAAAAATTCTATCAATAGATTCAATGGATCCACTCCCTGGGTCTGACTATACCATCAACTTCCTAACTTCTAAACCAAGCACATGGGGCTTGCTTGGGTAGGGCTTGGCGGGAAAATTATTAAACAATCTTCCTTGAGACTGACCTTCTAGAATCATAAAGGTCATTCCCCAACTAACATTCCTCTAATGTTCATGAGGATCCAAAGGTACGAATGTCAATTGGAGCTCCATCTTTGCCACACCCTAGAAAAGAGGGGGTTTTAACCATTCTGGATAAAAATAAATGGCTCTCGCTTATACATACACAAAATTAATTCAAAAAAAAAGTAAAAGGACAACATGTCATTATGATTTCCAACTATTTCAAATTCAACACCATTCAAATCATTGATCTATCATACACTACAGAAAAATAGGGAATTTCTCCAGAAAATCAGAACTTTTATTGCTTCAATCCTTCCACCAAACACGAATTCAATAACCTTTGAAAAAATTGGATGTTTTTGGTCTTATATCCACCAAAACCAATTTCTCCAACTAATTAGTCATTGGGTGGAGTAATTCACTTTTTGCAAGAGAAGTTGCTAATGTCGCTTTTGTAAATTTGTAACAGTTTTGCATTCTTATGACCTATTCACATCCTAAGGTCCAAGTAGCTTTGCCTAGTCTCTAAAACACCCTAAATCACCTAAGACACCAAAAATATGTAAAATATTCCCCTTAGACTGAGTTTGACCTAAAGCTTATAAAGGCACCAAGGATCAACTAGTCTTATATGTGGGCCTATTACAAAGCATAGAGGTCCACTGGACCTAAAATCATATCACAACCAAAAATGTTCTCTTCCTATCTTCTAGGCACCTAAGAGACCTGGCATAAAGGTGGTGCTCTTGCACCATACTCATGACGGGAAGGACTCAAGTCCCTTGTGTCTTCAAGTTTTCTACAATAGATCCTGTCTTCAAAATTGCTCCCTCAATCATCCACGTTGCAGCCTCTAATGTGTGATTTTTCTATTTAATCAGGTACCCAGGGTATATCTATCTCTTAGTCCTCTTTTCCACTCTTGTATCCAATATGATGTCAATTTGTAAAGGCTCTTTCTTTGGAAAATCTTCAACCAATTCCTTCTCTGGTACCTCTTGCTCTCCTACAACAGAAACATCATCCAAAGAACCTTTGTATACAATCAATTTTGAGACATTAAATATGGGTGAGATGTCAAGATCAGGCTATAAATCAATATGATAAGCATGTGTGCCACATTTATTTAGAATCTAACAGGGCCCTATCCTCTTCATCATGAGTTTTGTGTACTTATCCTTTGGAAGTCTTTCCTTTCTCAAATGAACCATCACCATATATCCTATCTGAAACTAGAGGCCTCTTCTTCTCAGATCTTCTCTAGGTTTTAACTTCTCTTCGATACTTTCTAACTGATTCTTCACCTATTGGTGAGTATCCTTCATTTCCTCTCCAAATTCTTATGCTCAAGCATTCCTATTCTCTACAACTCTTAGGTCTCTGAGCTAAAGCACAACTCTTGGGTAAAAACCATACACCATCAGGAATGAACTTTTCCTAGTTCTTCTATTAACTGATTCGTTGTATGAGAACTCTTCCTAAATTAATATTGTATCCCAAGAAATTCCATGCTATTTATTTAAAAACCTAATTAGGTTTCCCAAAGATCTATTTATGAGCTCTATCTATCCAACTGATTATGGGTGACATGAAGATGAGAATGAAACATTTGTTCCAAGTTTCTTCCATAGTGTTCACCAAAGGTGACTACTGAATTTGGAATATCTGTTAGATACAATAGAAAGTAGTGAGAAATGTAATCTCACTACCTCCTTAAATAATAACCCTTATATATGTGAGGCATCATCTATTGTTTTTCCAGGCACAAAGTGTGCTAGTTTACTGAACCTATCAATATTAACATTGATGCTATCAAATACTACTTTGGTTCTAGGAATTCCTAGAACAAAATCCATACTAACACATTCCCATGGTCTATTGGGAATGGGTAAATGAGTATAGAGACCTGCATTGGAACTATATCCCTTAGCCCTTTAAAAAACAACACAAGACTCCACAAATCTCCTGTCATATGCCTGCAACTTAGTCTAATGATAAATTCCTCTAACCGACTCAAGAGTTTTGTCAATTCCAAAATGCTCAAGAAACTTCCACAATGTTTCTCTTTTATGATATTCTCCCTAATAGAGAACTTCAGGATGCATAATTGACCGGCTCTAAGTAATAGACCCTCCTACAATATATACTCTGTGAAATAACAATGATAATCATTCTCAAACTTGGTGCATACTTGATGGACTTCATTTAAATCTTCATCAGTCTGATACATATCTTTTAGGGAGTTGATTCCCATGCTTTCTAGAAGAATTTTTCATACTGTGAGTGCTCTCCTTTTGTGGGCATCAACTACCTTATTTGCAACCCCTATTTTTTTCTTGATGGTGAATGTGAAAACTTGTAGATGTTCCACCCACTTCATATGGTTGTGATTTAACTTTTCCTGTATGTTCAAAAAGAAGAGAGAATGGTTATTGTTGAGGTTTAGAATTACCACCCCAACTCAGGCATTGGGGCTTTGTAGGTATTCTATCCTAACAATGGAAACCTTCTCTAGCTGTGGGTGGACTATGATTTAGAAGGAGTCTCCAGATTCTAGGACAGTTCCTATTGAATTAGGGTATCAATTTTATACTATCTTCTCCTGATTTTGGGGAGAAAAGGGAGAAATTCTAACTAAAATTGTATGAATAAAACTTGAAAGGTGATACACCAAATAAGATTTAGATCTCTCAAAGCCTCAAACTGGCATTTACTTAACATACCCTAATGATCTCTGCAATATCGATCACTATCCAATACATAGCCTAATTTGAAAGTCACTACTAGGGTTCAACCACAAATAGCAATCTTACTATCAACAACATGCATATTCTACAAAAGGCTTATATTCTATAATCTAGAATAGGAATCGATACAATCCACTAATCCATGCTACAGATGTATTACACTTGAATGTAGAAAATTGAATAGGATTTGAACAAATGATGACCACAAGATGTATGAAAAATGGGTCAACTATATTCTTCTCAAAATCCATGTGCAGTTACCTGAATGAATCTCAAAATAAAGGCAAGGAATACAATCATCCTCTTGCACAAAATTGATATAACAAACATGAACTAACCATGGATACAAAACCATAAACAGGTAGCTATAGGAACAAGAAGTTCACTAAAATATCTTCTCTCTACTATCTTGAACCCTTAAGTGTGAAAATGAAGCTCAGTTATATAGCCCTGAAGGCTAATGTCGAAAATGACATCTCCCTCCAAAAATCCCCTCTCAAACAGAAAGATAACCCAAAATTAGAGGCCTAAATGATGCCTACAAATTAGCCCCCCATCAAGCTCCTCAAAAATAGCACATCCCTAAATCTAAGGTATGATTAGTGCCTAAAATCTTGCCCCTAAAGGCCCATTTTGAAAATGAGATACCCCTAAATCTGGCATTTTAAAATATTTTCATCCCTTCTACATATTTACCAACTTTATTATATAATATATCGAAAACCCATTAAAAAGCATAACTCTAAATACAAAAACCTTTACCCACATTTACATAAAACCCTAACTCCCTAATATAACTCGGCACCACATTTGGCCTAAAACCCCAACTTATGACATTTGAAAGACCCTAACTCATAAAAACTGACACCATAGTTAAGCCTAATAAAACCTAAGGTCAACATGACTTAATACAATGAAAGAATATCTCTAGTGCAGAGTTCGTTAGGTACTGTCATGGCATTTGTATGAGCTCTCAGGTACTAAATCCTCCATAGTACTGTGGACTTAAAAAAACTATCCATTTTGACATAGGTCTTTTGTCATTTCATCTTTTACATTTGTTACTTGAGGAAATGGATTAGGGTTTCCTGCTGTTGGGCGCCGCCATGTTTGTGATCTCCTTGTGCTCTCTACAAACTGGAGTTATCATGCCATAGTGTATGGCGCTCTGCATCTCTCTGTTGAAGCTCGATCTTTTCATTGAAATGGTTGCTGCAACAGAGATCTAAAGAGCTCGGGCTCCTTTGGCACTGGGATCTAATTCTAATCTGGAGCTTGAAGATAGAGCTCGGGCTCCTTAACTGGAAGTCGCTAATGAACTCCATATAAGTTATTTTCTCTTTTTTCTCTTTGGTTTGAATATGTAGTCTACATTCCATATTTTGAAATGCTTGAGTTATGGGGTCCTTCTGCTATGCCGCCATGACTCCCGCAATGATTTCTGAGGATTTTATTGTTTTTTTTGTCGCTCCTTTCGCTCTATCTCATGTTTGAATATGTTGTTTACTATGACTTATTTCTTTTATTGTCTAGGTTATACATTGTTCATGCCGCTAACTCCATCCTTGCATGCTATGAATGATGTCTTCATGTTTCTCTTTGTCTATCGTTATAAATGAAAAATGAATTTGGGCCTCTTTCTTTTCATTACAATGATAACATCGCCATGCCTGAAGGGTATTAAAAACATGTTTTGTATTTTTTGAATTGGAGACATTGTATATTATTTGTATCTAGTCTTTGATTCAACTCAAGCTCTCCCTCTCTATTTTTGTTATATACTTAGCGACTCCATTGAAACTGTGCTTTATGCTGGAACACCCACACTTTGTTGAAACTGTGCTTACTATTTTTGGAGGCTATGCTTGCTGTAATTGAGCCTCCTGTCTTATGCCTTGTCCTGTGTTGAGATCATGTTGTTTGTTGTCTTCATGTATAATATATGGCTTCATTTCTTCATTTGCATACATGATCATTCTCTATTGGGAGCATACTACTCTCTATTGTGTGACGTCATTCTCTGCTGAATGCTCATTTTTCTGAATATCCACTGTAGTTTCTTTATGCGGGAAATAGAAGTTAACAACATGTCAATACATTGTTATTTCTTTATGCAAGAAATAGAAGTTAACAACATTTCAATACATTGTTATTCCATTTTTTTTAAAATACCACCCATGGGGTTCGAGCACAGGCTCGTGACTCCCATGGGCAACCTTTATAACATGAAGTTCAAAGAATAAAAATATACATTCTCTGCATTCTAAACCTTCTTGACTCCATCCCATTACTGTAATTTCAGCAAACTAGAGTAGCATTTCTTGCTAAATACCCTGCATAGACATCACCTCAAATTTACATCCGGCACATAGATATTGTATGTGTTCCACTCTTATGGATATATTCATAAAAGGTAACTCATGCTTGTCAGTATATGCACATTGTCTTTTCATTATTTTTAGAAGTAGATTTTTTTTGTGGATTGATTCTCATTTTTAATCCAAAGGCACCATGTACCATGACAGTATGAATTTCCATTCATCCTCCATATGCACTCTTTTATTTGATCATTTTTCTTTGTTATGCATATTTCATAACAGCATTTGATAATACTATTTTCACTCTTCTGGCATTTGCATATTGGCATTAATAGTGTTGAAATTCCATAGCATGTATGCACCCTGTAGCAACGATTATATACTGCATTTTTCCACCTTCTACATCTACCTTTTCCTAAATTCATGAACATCCAACATTCTTTCATTCTTTAATAATGCATATTGTGAAGTTTGAGCATGGGCTCGTGACACTCACTGCATCTTTCAAATATAGAAAAGGATTTCATAAAGATATGTATTTTTGATGTTATTATTCTATTAATGCAGATGCATATCTTTCCATTGCATTGATGTTATCAGTAAATATGTAGTCCTGGATGTTTGACTGATGAATGGTGTTCTTTATTAAACTATGTATTGCTTACATCCAATTGGATCTAACATCTTTTCCTCCATGATGATGTGGGAAACAGGACCAATAGAAGACCTAGGATGCAGGACAGACAGAGAGAAGACCAAGACAACCAATACATGAAGACATCAGATGATGCAGATGAACAACTACAAAAACTAGAAGACCTCTTAAAGGCAATACATAGATCCCTAGACTTCATTGTACTTCTCTATTACTTTCTTTTCTATATATGTCATCTAAGTTTTAGTATGCAAGATGTAACCTTGAAGGAACACTTGTCTAATACATTCAGTTTTAATGCACAATGTAATGATCATTTATGAAATTGAAATTTTTAACTTGATCACTACTTAGGGTACAATGTAATCTGATAATAAGAATGTAATAGAAATGTATTCATTTTCATTAGTTTCATAGTAATGTCAAAGAGATGTATCTTTATGCAAATTTTTAAGTATTATGATTTCTATCCCGCATGTGAAAATTTTGGGTAACAATTCTGGCAACTTCTGATGGATGTCTTCCTGCTTAACATTGGGACCAGTAGCCTAAAATAGTCCACTGGGCATTGAGTCTGTTAATCACCTATGGAAACTTTAAACCTAGTCTTTGAATATGAGAAAACCATTTACCAATGATTGCGTGTATGTTTATGATTTGTGGTAGTGAATCAAAAACATCATTATCATAAATTGTAAATGTATTCTTGATCATTGAGGAATGATTTCCTTTTGTTCACAGATTTTGATAGCAACCTTAAAAGAGATTGGATCTTGAAGGCTTATTGAAAAGTGGGAAAACTAAAACTAAAACTGACCTAATTGTGCTTGACAACACTTACAAAAATTTGGAAAACTAACCTACTTTAACCAGCTTGAAGCCTGGTTAAACAAAACCATTCACTGATTATGAAAAATAACTTCCCATCCTTTTAAGCTCACAATAATATATATGCTTCTGGAAAGCTATCATGACAAGGATCTGATTGCTATGAATCTTACTTACCTGATCCAGCTGACTATAAACCCCACCATTCTGAAGAGAATTAGAAATTAGCAACATTTTATGAAGAACCAAAGGAGGTTTACTTACTTGATTAATTGGGACAACAAGCTCATTTGATTCATTCTCAGCTACATCTTTTGATAGGATATCATGGAGAGATGTTGGCACAACTTTCTCTTCTTTGCTACCGTCCATCCTAGCCAAATGCCTGATAGGAAAGCCATGAGAGATAATGAATCTAGAGCCTTCCTTGATAGCATTAGGTTCTTGAGAAATAACTTCAGTCTTATTGATCTTATCATCATTATTTTGGCTGGAAATAATCTCCTCCTGTAGCTTGTAGGTGCTTTCTGGAAGTGCGGGCTTGACATCAAGATGAAAGAAATTTTTCTCCATCTCGTCCCAAAATTGATCTTCTTCTTCTTCTTCCTTATTCTTTTGTAGGAGAAGTATACTCTTACTAACACCATTATCCTAATTTTTTGCAATCTTCTTTGTCTTGTTTTGTTCAGAAAGATTCTTCTTTAAATCAGTAACCTCCTGTTCAATGTTCTCCTTCTCTTCCTCAAGCTAAAAACACTTCTCAATCGTAAGTTGAAAACCTATCTTCTATGTATCAGTTGTAGAAGCTAGGAATCCTATATTTTTCTTGAGAGCCAATAGCTCTTTATTATGAAACTCTTTTTGAAATCTTAATTCTTTTTCATTTTCTAACTGAAATTCATGACCGCGATTAAACATGGAAACTATCAAATTTTCATAAGCATCCTTCTGAGCTTGCAATTCTCCTTGATTAACCTTCTTTTGAGCTTCCAACCCTCTTGAAAGCTTGACTTCATTTCTCTTGTATTGCTCAACAAGATACCTTCGATAACCTTGATCTTGTTGAGCCAATGCTTGCTGCTGTTGAATATGAGCTTGATAAGAATGCTCCCCTAGCTTCCTGTCCATCTCTTGTTGGAATTTAGATTCTTGTTGCCTTTTATTATCCTCAATCTACATAAGCATATTCTGCAACATACTTGCAGTATCTCTATTTTTTGAAACATTATTATTTGCAGAATGATAAAAATCATATTGGGATTCCTGACCTTGATAAGACTGAAAATGATTCTCTTGAACAAAATTTTCTTGAAATGATGGAAAACTTGAAAACTAACCATCTGGGTAAGCATATCCTCCTTGAAAACTTGACATCTTTATTCATCTGAAAGACTGGAAATTAGAATATGAAACAACGTGAAACATACCAACTTTTCTCCTTTTGAAACAATAGACTTTCCTTCACAGATGCACTAGATATTCAAAATGTGACCTCTTTAAGGTTTGAATCTTGCTGATAGCACACCAGAACCAGCAAGTGATGTAATGCAGTTTGACTCGTTCACTGAAGAACGTGTCCCACCAGGCATGCCAAAAACTATTGAGGTTTATAATTACCACCCCAACTTAGGCATTGGGGCTTTGTAGGTATTCTATTCTAACAATGGAAACCTTCTCTAGCTATGGGTGGACTATGATTGAGAAGGAGTTTCCAGATTCTAGGTCGGTTCCTATTGAATTTGGGTATCAATTTTATACTATCTTCTCCTGATTTTGGGGAGGAAAGGGAGAAATTCTATTTAAAATTGTATGAATAAAACTTGAAATGTGATACACCAAATAAGATTCAGATCTCTCAAAGCCTCAAACTAACATTCACTTGACATACTCTAATGATCTCTGCAATATCGATCACTATCCAATACATAGGCTAATTTGAAACTCACTACTAGGGTTTAACCACAAATAGAAATCTTACTATCAACAACATGCATATTCTAAAAAAGGCTTATATTTTGTAATCTAGAATAGGAATCGATACAATCCACTAATCCATGCTATAGATGTATTACACTTGAATGTAGAAAATTGAATAGGATTTGAACAAATGATGACCACAAGATGTATGAAAAATGGGTCAACTATATTCTTCTCAACATCTGTGTGCAGTTACATGAATGAATCTCAAAATAATGGCAAGGAATACAATCATCCTCTTGCACAAAATCGATATCACAAACATGAACTAACCATGGATACAAAAGCATAAACAGATAGCTATAGGAACATATCACAAACATGAACTAACCATTGATACAAAAGCATAAATAGGTAGCTATAGGAACAAGAAGTTCACTAAAATCTCTTCTCTCTATAATATTTAACCCTTAACTATGAAAATGAAGCTCATTTATATAGCCCTCAAGGCTAATCTCAAAAATGACATCTCCCTCCAAAAAGCCCCTCTCAAACAGAAAGATAACCCAAAATTAGATCCCTAAATGATGCCTACAAATTAGCCCCCCATCAAGCTCCTCAAATATAGCACATGCCTAAATCTAAGGCATGATTAGTGCGTAAAATCTAGCCCCTAAAGGCCCATTTCGAAAATGAGATACCCCTAAAGTTGGCATTTTAAAATATTTTCATCCCTTCTACATATTTACCAACTTTATTACAAAATATATCAAAACCCCATTAAAAAGCATAACTCTAAATACAAAAAAATTTACCCACATTTACCTAAACCCCTAGCTCCCTAACATAACCCGGCACCACATTTGGCCTAAAAGCCCAACTTATGACATGAGAAAGACCCTAACTCATCAAAACCGAATCCATAGTTAAGCCTAATCAAACCTAAGGTTGACATGACTTAATACAATGAAAGAATATCTCTAGTGCAGAGCTGGTTAGGTACTGTCATGGCATTTGTATGAGCTGTCAGGCGCTAAATCCTCTGTAGTACTATGGACTTAAAAATATATCCATTTTGACATAGGTCTTTTGTCATTTCATCTTTTAAATTTGCTGCTTGAGGAGAGGGATTAGGGTTTCCTATTGTTGGGCGCCACCATGTTTGTGATCTCCTCGTGCTCTCTACAAACTGGAGTTATCATGCCATAGGGTATGGCACTCTGCATCTCTTTGTTGAAGCTTGGGCTTGTCATTGAAATGGTTGTTGTAGCAGAGATCTAAAGAGCTTGGGCATCTTTTGTACTGGGATCTAATTGTTATCTAGAGCTTGAAGATAAAGCTCAGGCTCCTTAACTTGAAGTCGCTAACGAACTCCAGATAAGTAATTTTCTTTGTCTTCTCTTTGGTTTGAATATGCTGTCTGCATTCCATATTTTGAAATGCTTGAGTTATGGGGTCCTCCTGCTATGCCGCCATGACTCCCACAATGATTTTTGGGGTTTTTATTGTTTTCTGTTGTCGCTCCTTTTGCTCTATCTCATGTTTGAATATGTTGTTTACTGTGGCTTATTGCTTTTATTGTCTGGGTTATACATTGTTCATGCTGCTAACTCCTTCCTTGCATGTTATGAATGATGTCTTCATGTTTCTCTTTGTCTGTCGTTATAACTGAAAAATGAATTTGGGCCTCTTTCTGTTCATTACAATGATAACATCGCCATGCCTAAAGGGCATTAAAAACATGTGCTATATTTGTTGAATTGGAGACATTGTGTATTATCTGTATCTAGTATTTTATTCAACTCGAGCACTCGCTCTTTGTTTTTGTTATCTTCTTAGCGACTGCATTGAAACTATGCTTTATGCTGGAACACCCACACTTTGTTGAAACTATGCTTACTATCTGTGGAAGCTATGCTTGATGTACTTGAGGCTCTTGTCTTATGCCTTGTCTCGTGTGGAGATCATGATGTTTGTTGTCTTCATGTATAATATCTGGCTTCATTTCTTCATTTTCATACATGATCATTCTCTATTGGGAGCATACTACTCTCTATTGTGTAACGTCATTCTCTACTGAATGCTCATTTTTCTGAATATCCACTATAGTTTCTTTATGCAGGAAATAGAAGTTAATATGCAGTCCTGGAATTTTGATTGATGAATGGTGTTCTTTAGTGAACTATGTATTACTTAGATGCAATTGGATCTAACATCTTTTCCTCCATGATGATGTAGGAAATAGGACCAATAGAAGACCTAGGATGCAGGACAGATAGAGACAAGACCAAGACAACCAAGATATGAATACTTCAAATGATGCAGATGAACAACTCCAGAAACTAGAAGACCTCTTAAAGGCAATACATAGATCCTTAGACTTCATCATACTTCTCTCTTACTTTCTTTTCTACATATGTCCTCTAAGTTTCAGTATGCAAGATGTAACCTTGAAGGAACACTTGTCTAATACATTCAATTTGAATGCACAATGTAATGATCATTTATGAATTTGAAATTTTGAACTTGATCACTACTTAGGGTACATTGTAATCTGATAATAAGAATGTAATAGAAATGTATTCATTTTCATTAGTTGCATAGTAATGTCAAATAGATGTATCTTTATGCAAATTTTTAACTATTATGATTTCTATCACGCATGTGAAAAATTTGGGTAATAGTTATCAGTATAGACAAAAAATTCCTTTGGAAAAAAGTAGTGCCTCCATTTACTTAGGTATAGGACAATGGCATATCGTTCAAGGTAATAGGATGAATAAATTTTCCTAGCCTCATGAAGATTTTCACTAAATAAGGTTATTGGCTGGCCTTCTTGACTCATGATTGCCCCTATAGCCACCTTACTAGCATCAAATTCAATGGTGAATACATTCCTAAAATCAGGTAGAACTAGAATCGATTGTTGTGCTACCATCCTCTTTATGTAGAAAAATGACTCATTAGCCTCCTCATTTCAATGAAATTTAAATTGACTTCCTCCTTTCATGGTATCAATCATGGGTGCACATACTCTCATAAAATGTCTTATGAACTTTCTATAAAAACTTTCAAGTACATGGAAGCTCTTTACCTCACTTGTAGCCCTAGAGGTTGTCCAATTAAGGATATCCTCTACCTTTGAGGCATCCATCTTACAACTATCCTTTGAGATCATGAACACAAGGAATGTCAATTCTTCCTGCAAGAAAACACACTTGTCCAAATTGATCATTAGATTTTCATCATATAGTCTCTTTAACACCAAATCCAAATGTTTCAATTGTTCTTCTTTACTCCTACTCAACACCAAGATGTCATCTAGATATACCACCACAAAATGATTGATAAAGGGCTTGAGGACTTCATTCATGAGGCACATGAAACTACTAGGAGAATTTGATAAACCAAATGTCATGACCATTCATTCAAAAGCCCTCATTAGTCCTGAAAGTTATCTCGCAGTCATCTCTTTCCCTTATTCTAATTTGATTGTATCCACTTTTGAGATCAATTTTGGAGTAATAACTCACCCACAAAAATAATCCAACAAGACCTTAATTCTTGGAGTATAGAATTTATACCTTATATTTATTTTGTTGATATTCATTGAGTCAGTACACAATCTCCAAGAACCCTCCTTTTTAGGGGCAAATACTGTATGAACTACACATGAGATTACACTTGTCCTTATGAGCCCTTTCTCTAACAACTCTTAGATCTTTCTCGCTATATCTCATTCTGATTAGGAGTCAGTTTATAAGATGCTTTATTGACCAAGATATTCCTTGGTATAAGGTCTATACAATAAGTGATGTCCCTAACAGTCTTAGTAATCTTTTGTGCCTCAAACATTAATCCTTAAATCAACCCTTTAAACTTATAACCACACATTATATCTCAAGTTAACTTTTGTGCTACAAGATGAATGCCTTGAATAACTTATATCAATTTACTACTTGTCCCATTGCTCTGTTAAACCTTCTTCAGTATGTTTACCAATAAGCAGTCATCTATTTACCGAAATATAGTAAATATGCATAGTATACCGATAAATCCATAATTAACTATGTACGATACAAAATAGTAAATAAATGAATCATACACACATAACACATGGATTTTAACATGGAAACCCTATTAAAGGAAAAACCACTGGGACTGGTACCCCAAATTTTCACTCTTCTAAAGTGAGCCCTATTAGGAGCCAACCTTGTTAAAGGTTACAAACACATTGTTAGGTGTGACCTTGTTAGAGGATTTTAAACATAGAGGTTTTCATTTAGTATCTGGCATCTAATGCTGCCATCCTTGAATCAACCTCTTTCTTAGACTGTCAATAGGCATAGGGCATATCCAATGCTACTTTCATGAGTCAACCTTTTTGGCACTCCTTGAGATGTACCTCAATATATAGAAGACTATTAAGTCCTACTTGGTTAAGAGACTTGATGCTTCAATGGTTAAACTGAAACACTATGACCTATTCATATTGCAACTTGAATTGTAGATTTTCAGATCTATTTAAGTACATTACCTCTATGACCAATGTATCAATTCAATCCTTGTGAAGATAACAACCAATTGTTCATTTGATTTCATATACTCAAGTATCACCTCCTTTGCCTGAACTTGTTCTCTTAAATAATGATACTTGATGGAAATATGCTTTGTTTTAGCATGCATGACTGGATTTTTGGAAATTTTTATTGCACTTGTATTATCATAGTAGATAATTACTGGTTCTAAAATTTGCATATGCATACCTTCCAGTAACTATTTGATCCATGCAATATTTGAGCAGTTTGCAGCAACGGCAACATATTCTGCCTCTGCAGTAGATTGTGAGATGCATCCCTATTTCTTGTTGATCCATGTGACAAGTTTGTCACCCATGAAGAATGCTCCTTTAGTTGTGCTCTTCCACTCATCAATATTTCCAGCTCAATCAGCCTCGGTAAAGACTTGAACTTCAAATTTGCATTCTCTTCTATACCATAAGCCATATTCCTTGGTACTCTTCAGATATCTTAGCATTCTTTTCACAACAGTCATATGCGAATCCCTAGGATTAGTAGAAAATCTAGCAACTATTCCTACTGCATGTGCAATATTTGGTCTAGTATGTACAACATACATGAGTTTTCCAATCATTGATCTATACAAAGTCTGATTTACCTCTGATGATTTGTCCTCCCTTGTTAGTTTGTATCTAGTTTCCATCGATAATCCAACTGGTTTGGATTCTTCCATCTTAAATATTTTTAGTACTTCTTTGATGTACTTGTATTGTGTAATGAAAATACCTTTTCCTTGTTGCATGATATGCAGACCAAGAAAGAACTTGATCTCTCCAAACATAGACATCTCAAATTCATTTCTCATCTCATTTACAAATGATTTGCATAGCATATTATTGCCTCCAAATATGATGTCATCAACAAATATCTCAGCAATCAAAGTGTTAGCATTAGTATCTTCCTTCAAGTAAAGATTACTATTTTCACTAGTTCTTACAAATCCAATACTTATAAGATAGGAATGAATTCTTTCATAATAGGCTTGGGGTGCTTGTTTTAATCCATATAGGGCTTTGTGAAGTCTACATACCATGTCCCTCTTTTCTAGATCAACAAATCCTTCTGGTTGTTCAATGTATACCTCTTCTTAAAGTATTCCATTCAGGAATGTAGACTTGACATCCATTTGATATACCTTGAATCCTTTATATGCAACATAAGCAAGTAGTATTCTTACTCCTACTAGCCTAGCAAGGGGTGCAAAGGTCTCTCCATAGTCAATTCCTTCTTCTTGTGCATACCTCTTGCATTATAGTTTTTCTTTATTTCTTGTGACTTTTCCATCCTCATTAAATTTATTCTTGAATATCCATTTTGTACCGATGACATTCTTGTCATTTAGTCTTGGTACAAGTGTCCATGTCTTGTTTTTCTCTATTTGTTCAATCTCCTCATTCATAGCACTAATCCATTCATGATTATCTAGTGCAACATTGACATATTTGGGCTCATACTCACAAATAAGACATCTTGTATTTAGAGACTTACTTCTAGTTCTCATACTAGCCTTCTTGTCTCCAATGATCGGGTTCTATGGATGGTTCCTTCTAACATATCTTGCACGTACAGGTTCAGCTCTTTATCTATTATCTTGATAATCATTTTGTTCTTCATCACGTTGTGCATCATCTTGAGCAATATTCTAATCATTGGTATCTGTAGCCTAATGCTCGTGTGCAATGATCTATTTCTCGGGAGCTCTACATTGTTTGTAGGGTAGAGTGTCAGGTTCCTCATTTTAGGTAAACTTATTATAGTCCTCTGGTTCTTTAGTGCTTTCTTGTTCATTCTTCTCTTCAAATTCATCTATCTTTACATTTGCACTTTCAACAATTTTGTTAGATGCTTTATTTAGACATTTATAAGCCTTTCTCTTGGTAGAATACCCTAGGAGAATTACTTCATCACTCTTGGAGTCAATTTTTCTATTTCTATCATCTTTTAAGATATAACATTGACTGCCAAAGATTTTTAAATAACTTACATTAGGTGTGTATCCATACCAAAGTTCATAAGGTGTCTTTTTGGTGTCTTTCTTCAATTGCACTCTATTTAATGTGTAAACAGTAGTACTGATAGCTTCCATCCAGAAGATTTGGTTGATGCCCATATCTATCATCAGTGTCCTTGCACAATCAACTATGGATCTATTCCTTCTTTCAGCAATTTCATTTTGCTGTGGTGTTCTCGGTGCAGAGACCTATCTTTTGATTCCATGCTCATTACAAAAGTTAGTAAATTCATCTAAAATAAATTCTCCTCCTCTATCTGACCTTAAGAATTTTAACTCCTTACCACATTGCTTCTCAACCATTTCTTTGTACCATTTAAACATCTTAAATGCTTCTGATTTATCTTTTAGAAACATGACTGTCATCATTCTAGAGTAGTCATCAACAGAGAGAATAAAATATCTATCTCCATAATAAATCTTTGTCCTCATAGGTCCACATAAATCAGTATGGACTAATTATAGAATTGCATCAGATGTATGAGTTTTTCTTTTAAAACTAGACTTTTTTATTTTACCTTTTTGATAATTCTTACACATGATATTGTCAGGCTTGGTCATTGTCGGTAAGCCTCTAACATTTCTCTTTTTTCTAATCTTTATCATATTGTCAAAATTCACATGACACAATCTTTTGTGCCATAGCCATATGTCTTTGTTTGTAGCAATCAAACAAGTGGATTCAGTATCAATCAGATAGAATAAGTTACCTTTTGTCCACTCACCAGTACCAATCAGATTTCCAGATTTATTAAAGATCTTTGCCTTCTTATTTTCAAATGCTACTTTGTCACCTAATTTATTCAACTGAAAAACACTCAATAGATTATGATTCAATCCATTTACCCAATAAGCATTTTCATATTTTATCTAGTTATTCAACATTATTGTTCCTCTACCTTCAACTGGACAAGGTGTGTCATTACCCATTCTTACTGAACCACCTTTATAGTATTCCAAAGTCTCAAAAATTTTCTTATCATTAGTCATATGGTGAGTGAAGCCACTATCTATGATCCAAACATCATTTTTATTTTAGTTTAGATATGAGAGATATTTCTACATACCTTTCTTCATCATCATCTGAATCATCCTTTACAACCACAAACACCATCTCGATATCTTCATCAAATTTGGTGTTAGTTTCATCATCCTTGCATTTCACTAGGCAACTGGCCTTCTTTCCTTTGTCCTTACAGTCTCAGGTATCTCTTCTTTCTAATTATCAGTAGGTTCTGTAATCACCTATGTTAGACTTCTTTTCAAATGATCTATCATTACTTCTATCATCTATTCTTTTGTTAGTACATCTTGCAGCAAAGTGTCCAATCTCTTTGTAATTAAAACAAACAAGTGGTAATTTACCTTTGTATTTACCTTTGCCTCTTGGCATTCTTCTGGCCATAAGTGCTTCAATTTCATCAAGGTCGTCTTCTTCCCTTTCACTATCACTATCTTTTCTCATAGTATTTTTATGACTTGATTTACTTATTCTCATAGAAGTTTTGAATGCAGACTCTATGTTTGGTAAGACACTATTATCAAATTTATTTATCTCAAATGAAACAAGTCTTCCAATTAAACTGTCTAGAGTAACATTGCTATTTACTACTGCTCTCATTTCTTGAATGGCAAAAACTCTAATAGCATAAGTAGGCAGTAAGGTTCTTAGAATTTTACTTACCACTGTATCTTCTTCTAGTAAACCCCCAACTCCTCAGATAGCATTGACTACCTCTTTGATTCTTGTGTTGTACTAAGTGATGTTTTCACCTTCTTTCATTTTGAGGTCATCAAAATTTCCTCTAAGGCTTTCTGCCTTGGCTCTCAAAAATTTTTTGTCACCACCATATACAAGCTTCAATTTGGCCCACATCTGCTTTGCATTTTTGCATTCTTTGACATCTTCAAATTCAGCATCGGAGAGTGAGGAAGCAAGCTCTATCATCATGTCATTGTGTTCATGCTTCTCTCTCATTTGTTCAATTGTTGGTACTCCTATGGGCAACACATATTCAATTTCTAGGAATTGAGTAACATCATTACCAATACCTGATAAGTGAAGTCTTATCCTGCTCTACCGTGAAGAAAAAATATCTTTGTTCAACTTGGGCACATCTCGTCTGTTCATCTTGTGATCTTTGGCTTAGGTCTTGAAACCTTCCTTCTAAGAACACAAGCTATGATACCAATTGTTAGTAATAACTTGAGAGAGGGGGGTTGAATCACTGCCCTCAAACATTAATCCTTAAATCAAACCTTTAAACTTGTAACCACAGATTATATCTCAAGTTATCTTCTGTCCTACAAGATGAATGCCTTGAATAACTTATATCAATTTAATACTTCTTGGATTGATCTGTTAAACCTTCTTCACTATGTTTACTGATAAGAAATCATCTATTTACCTAAATACAATAATTATGCAGAGTATACCGATAAGTCCAAAATTAACTATGTAAGATACAAATAGTAAAAAAATGAATCATACACACATAACACATGGACTTTAATGTGGAAACCCTGTTAAGGGAAAAACCACTCGGACTAGTACTCCAAATTTTCACTCTTCTGAAGTGAGCCCTATTAGGAGGCAACCCTGTTAAATGTTACAAACACACTGTTAGGTGTGACCTTGTTAGAGGATTTTAAATGTAGAGGTTATCACTTAGTATCGGGCATCTAATGCTGCCATCCTTGAATCATCCTCTTTCTTAGAATGTCAATTGGCATCAGGCATATCCAATGCTACTTTCATGAATCAACCTTTATAGCACTCCTTGAGATGTACCTCAATATATAGAAAACTGTTAAGTCCTGCTCGGTTAAGAGACTTGATGCTTCAATGGTTAAACTGAAAAACTATGACCTATTCATATTGCAACTTGAATTTCATATTTTAAGATCTATTTAAGTACATTACCTCTCTGACCAATGTATTAATTCAATCCTTGTGCTCCACACTTTCTGCTCTGTGATGTTGTGCTCACTGTTCGTCGATTGTCTACGAAATTCCTTAGCTCTTCCTTCAGCTTCAGCTTGTTTGATCAGTACTGCATGAAGTTGTTCTTCATCAGTTTCTCTTTAGCATCCTCTTTTTTTTATTTACTCCCCTTAATCCCATTAGTAAATTAATTAAGCTTTTCTATTATATAGACATAATATTCATTATTTCTTGGTTCTTGATTCTTGGCGTGATTAACAATCCAGCCAATTAGATTTAAAGCATAACTCCTGATTTGTCTCACAGATATCTTCTTTCCAACTGTACAAACCATCTTTAAATCAATTACTTATCTCCGGCTTTATCTAGATGATTAAAACAATGATAAGTATATGTTAACTCTATCTTTAGTTTCTTGCCAACTAAGCATTTTGTCATTTTCTAAATTTTATGTTCTGTCGGTCAATACTTCAGTTAGTCATCAGTGACAACTGACTGTTCTTTTAATGTCACTTTAGTTGTCATCTGGATCTCCATCCTTTTCTTTTCTGTTGGCCAACACTAAAACTTTGTATGTCACATTACCCTGTGTTTTGCATTTCGGGTAGCACTGTAACTCTGCTCGTCGATAATTATGTGTATTTCTTCATCAGGAAACTGTTAGAAACACTAAGAGGGGGGTGAATCAATGTTTGTCTATTTATTACTTTTCAGCAACTTAAACATAAATCAAACATACATTCAATGAAGCTTAACATAAGAACTCATAACACATGATATGATTATGGGGAAACCTTGATCAGAGGAAAACCCTGGTGGGAATTAGTACCCACAAATATTGTACTTGTCTAATGAACTATTAAAGTTCCTTTTCCCTGTTAGAAGTAGTCTTTACAATGAAAGTACAATGACCTGGTTAAAGGTATGACCCTGTTAGGATTCTTTTACAAAACCCTATTAAAGGTATATGGCTCACTGCCTAGGCTCATTGTCCATAAGATGAAGGCTACAACCTTCTGATAGTTGATATACACTATATCAAAAGTGAACTGTTGTGATGACACTGTTGTCTGATTAGTTCTATGTATGCGCAAATTCTCTTACTCTCTTAAAGATCTTTATCTCATACTGACTTCATCATACTACTCTTCTATATCTTTCTCATACATAATTATCGACACTTGTAACATAACTTTACATTGCATACTTATATGTTCATTGCCGAATAGACGCGACCCAAAACAAGACTTAGTCAGCCCTAGAACATAATACACAATGCTTCCAAGTAAGTTGGCTTAAGCGTGTTTACAAAAATACTAATTACATCATTACAAAAATATAATCAAAGGTGCTTAGCCGTTACATAACAAAATAATTCACGCTGATCAAAACACTTAGTCGGATTTCATGCTCTGTCTTCTGGACTGCTAGTCTACTGATCTATCTGTAACTTCTCCGTGCTGTCATGTCGTACCATGCATTTCTAGACATAGTATATAGACATCACATAGAAAATATATCTGAACGTGCATACTCTGATTCAATCTCTCACACGTGCGCTGATGTGCTAATCGATGTATATCTCTGTCTACCCTATTTCCATACTTAGTCATTTTATCTTCTAAGTTATCTTTGACAGAAACTTAGTATGACATTGTTGTCATGATGAAAACACAAAATAATTCATGCAACCTCAAGAATTCAACTTGCCAACAATCTCCCCCTTTGTCATTTATGGCAACAAAGGAATGTGGCCAAGTTTCTCAAAATGACTTAATCAAAAAAACTGTCTATCATATACATATACTGCTCCTATATATACACATTCTCTATTACTCCCCCTTTGAAATTAATGACAAAGGTGTAAAAAAACTTGTGAGTCTCAAGATACTTACTCCATGTAGACTTCAGGGTACACAATCTAAAGAGATTGGATCTCTTTCTGCCAGAATACTTTCATTGCATCAACTGTCTGAAGATGCGCGCATAGGGCATATGTCAGTTTCTCCATCTTTATCAAATCCATGCAAGGAACTTGATCATATGTCACAATGGTGGCATCAATCTATTTGATGTTCTCATTCAGAACTGAAAGAGAGGGTGTAAGTGCATTTCTCAATTGAGTTTGTCTGACTCTTATCTTATTGATCTCCAACTTAGCCTTTTCAATTTTGTCTAAATAACCTTGATAGACATTGTTACATATGTTCATGTCCTAGGTAGATGTCTCAATTGATTTTATAATAGTGTCCACCATGATCTCAGCCTCTTCTATCTTCTTGATATGTTCAGAGGTGAACTTCACTCTGTCCATACAGTTAGCTATAACCTTCTTTCCCTTAGCTACCAATTCTTTCAATATTGATTTCCTAATCTTTAAAGATTTTAAATCTAAGGTAAAATTCTTTATTAATTCATTCAATCTCTCCTTTTTATATTCATCTTCTGCAATTTTATTAGTAGAGTCTACTAGATCTATAAAGTGAGCTTTGAAGCTTTTTAGAATACTGTCGACATCTTCAACTGATTGAATCTTGGCTACTTTCTTATCTGCAGGTACTAAATCATTCAGAATGTTAACTGATTCTAAGAAAAGAGGGTTCCTCATAACCTATTTTTCTTTTGCCTTTTCCATAGCTAGCACACTTATCTTCATTAAGTCTTCTTCTCCCCATGCATCTAGACTTGTTGAATCAGGAGTTAACCTTGACAACAATGAAGTAGATGGTAAATTGGATGGAGTGAATATAGTGTTTTGACTGGTATCCATGCATTCACTCTTTACTAAAATCTCCTTGATTGGTGTCTCATTATCTTGAGTATCTTTTTCTTCATTCAAGTCTATTGGATCATTGGAGGGAACTTCATCCTACTATACAGATGTATCATCAGTGCACATCTCTTCAGTGCTTACAAATGCTTTATCAACTTTGTCCATGTATTTGTCAGATGTTGTCATGGATATGTTGATATTATCAACCATTATAGTATCTTCTGAGTCTTTTGTTGTGTCAAAAGTTATTGTCACTAAGGGCGCTGAAACCTATGGACCTCTCATAGGTGCTCTCTGAATCACTGGTTCTGTAACCTGTTTGGGAGGAGCTGGAGTTACCTTTATTGTAGGCATAATTGATGGATACATGTTTCTATCCATAAACACTTGTGCAAATGCCTTTTTAGTTTCTTTACCTATCTTCTCATACTCTTTGTTCATAATATTTAGAGTCCTTGTCTTGGTTCTGAGATTTGGCTTCACCAGATCTAATAGAATTGCCTTCTCATCATGTGAGCATACAGGGAGAACATTATCCAATGTTTCTTCTCCTATCCTCATATCTTCCTCAATTGCATGTATTTTCATGATCTCCAATATGTTCCATAACTTATCAGGTATCATTGTCTTGAGTTCAAGAACTGACTTCTTAAACTTGATCATGTGAGAGATGATCATAGAGTGTATCTCAGTTTTATCAATCTCTTGATACTTGTCATAGACTTTAGCAAGTGTGTCTAGTCTCCCTTCATTTACAATCCTGTTCTTCAAGACATTTAGACTAGGTCTAAATCCTACCTCTGGAGGAGCTTGAGTATTCCTTGCTTTTCTCTATGTGTTCCGTGAGGATGGGTGATTTGTGGGCACTTTCTTTCTTCCTCTAGACTTCTTGCTTGGTATAGACGATGGAGATGAGTCTAGGTCAATGGTAGTAGAGGGCGCAGAGGTGCTCTCCACTTTCTTCTTCTTCTGGATCTCATCAATCTTCTCTAGTTATTTGGCTATCTTGGCTTCTCTAGCTTTGTCAAGATCCTCTTGAGTGACTCCATGAACTTTTAGAATGATGGATGTAATCTTAGATGCTTTTCTTTTGTTATCAGCACTGTATAATACAGAATCAACTGCATTAGTCTTCTCTCTGTAAGTGCCCCATCTGGGCTCATTGGGATCTTTGGGTGCAGACAAAAGGACCTATGCATATCCTTCCAATACATGTTCCTCCACTTCATACCCAAGGGGATGAATCCATTTAGTTCTGGGCTCAACTGCCTCCATACAAGTGTATTCAGTCTCTACCATGAAGCATATGATTTCCTTATACTTTTCAACAATCTTCTCAAGTATCCTGAATCTCTTCTGCATCTTGATCCTGAAAGATTTGATGCCCATGTCCATAGAATCCTTTGCACTACTCTCTAATGTGGCTTTTAATGAAATTTGAGACATTGTAGGTTTGCTTCTATCTAGGTATAGATTTGCAACCTTACCAACAATATGGAAGTATAGATAGATGATTAGAGACCCAAAGCTGAATGTTTTATTCTTGTCATGCTTGATAACTCAAATGTTTTCCATCAATTGACCATGCAATATCTCACATAGATTGAACTGAGTGTTATCCTTCACCATTCTGATAGCTTCTAGAATTGTGGCTGCTGACACATTGTTTAATATGCTTGCATGTTGGAACTTGTAACCAAGAATCATTGTTAGAAGCTTTATATCTTCTTCCTTGATAGGATCAACTGTCATACCACGCCTATCACTTCTAGATAGGCATGCTTGTTCAACCTATTTCTTGACATCCTTCCCAGTAGGAAGAACTAGTCCAGTATTAGGAAGTCCAGTCATGTTGTGGTTTAGGTCTGCAGTAATACAGACAGGGACTTCACCAATCCAAAAAAGATCATCATGAATTCTGCTCAACAAGATTTTAACCCATTCTGGTTCATATAATTCGTGTGCATTCAAAGATTTGAAGATAGGGTTTTCTGTGAGGTGCGCGTATTCATCCTTGAATGAATAGTCTGGTTTCATTATCGAAGCCATGAGAGTGGCTATACTATTATCTCCAATTGTTTCCTTCTTACAATAAATGTACACGCGGATGTCTTCTACGTGAACAACACCTAACAGGGTTTTGGAGAAAGCTCCTTCCACATCATCCAGTATGGATTTGAATGGATGCTTCCTATATACAAATCTCTTCCTCTCTACAATATCACATACAACTGGAGTTGCCATACTTACTTGGTGATTGCTTAAATAGGGTTTCACAAAAATTTGAAACGATGCGACTGCTAGGGTTCCGTTCCAAACTTTTTAATTGTTCTTCTTAACCACCAAATCTATTATGCTTTCATGCTTTGATGCTCAGTGCTCCTGTGCTCTCCAAATTTTGTGATCTTGAATGAAAATGTGAAGTTGATCGAAGACTTACATCTTTTTATAAAATTTACTGCATTTAATGTTTGCAACCGTACACAGTTTTCACAGTGAATCTCAATCTTTGTTCAGAATGTATTATAGATAATGCGTGTATGCATACTTCATCAAACTATGATCATAAACATAATTTCATAGGTGCATACTCAGAGGTGAGTATACCAGTCACATAGGGGTTCTGAGCTAGAATAGCTCCCCCTAAGACCAAGAAGGTCTATTCAACTAGAAATAAAGGATTCATCCACTGTGGATGCATCAACTACTTTGTCAACATCATTGTCCTTCTTTACTTCAACCCAAATTTTTCTTGAATCTTCTTTTTCTTGAACAAACTTGACTTCTCCTTCTTCTTCAAATAGTGATTTCTTAGGATCCTCTTTCTTTTGAGCTCTGAATCTATAGAACCTTGAGATGTGTCCAGCCTTTCCACATGTGTGGCAAATGATAGGAGGTCTGATTTTCTTGTTCATCATGATGCACTGCTTTGTTGTGTGTCCATTGTAGTTACATATCTGACATATATTGTTCTGTAAATTTTTCTGAGGCTGATTTCTTTGATTGTTTTAATTCATTCTTCTTTGATTCTACTGTGACTGATTTCTTTGATTTGTTCTGCAATGTATAGCCCTGTGACCAAACTTATTATAGGAGAAACAATAACCATTGAAAGGTCTTACCTCTTTGCAATCTCTT
>MU224413.1:4372994-4405867 GCA_018584345.1 Thuja plicata
TTAGGGTTCCTTCTTTGTTAGTCAACCTTTGGGTGAAAAACCCAGATCCAGCACACCCGGTTGGGCATTGTTGTAATTGGTGCCTTGTGGTCACTTGCATTCATTTGGTTGTGTGATTTTTTTACTCCTTTTATTTATTTCTCCTTCTTGGTATTATTCTTAGTTAATCTTTCTATGTAGTGTTTCAGAGCTTCATGCTTGCTCAGGAGTTTGACTTGACTTTACTTGTTGACTTTGGTTGACCTTGTTTGATCTTGTGGTTACCTTGATATGTTTCTAAGTTGATTATTAAAGCCTCTTTGGATGATTAGATTTATTTTGAGGCATGTGATTTTATTCTACCTCGTTGTTATATCCTATAGTAATTATAAACATGTAATAATGATGTTGTGATCTATTGCTTCATAATCATATAGATTATAGTGTTTGGTATTTGGCATGTAAATATATATAGATATATATATGGGTGCACACATATATGTATGTGTATATATATATATATAATTTATATGTGATTACTTTTTAATTATTGTAGGTATTGTTGATGGTATATATTTTGAGATTAATGTAAAGTATATTATTATTAATAATTAATGCGAGGTATATTATTCTCAATTGTAAATTATTAATAATGTGGATATGTTATATATATAGATATTGATGTAATTATTAATGTCTTATGAAACATGTTAAATAATAGTACATATATGTATGAATAAATATTGCATTCAAATTGTAGAAAAGTATTATTCTAGTTAAACAAAAAAAAATATTACTTGCATCTTATTGATATTTTATGTATTGTCCTCTCGGGTTTCCTAGCGGGGCATTACAGTACCTGTGCTACCCACGCGAGATGCTCCAGCATTAAGGGTTTATAGAACATAGTGGATATGATCTAATATTTATAATTAAAACCTAATTTTATTATTTAGAAATAAAGGATTTATTCAATCTATAGTATATGTTTATCTAGTCTATGTTTATGAGTTTATAATTTTACTTATTTATAGTTTTTGGCATATTATTTGAATTATTCATTTCCCTGGTTACAGTGAATGAAGGCTTCTTATTTATAGTTAATAGATTCTAAGTTTTAAGTCGATTGTTTAAAATTTATAGTTTAGAAGCGTAAGTTTTAAGATTAAGATTTATTTTAATAATTATATTTCTTTTACTATTATTATTTCTTTATATATTAGTAGAGAAATTACATCCTTTAGCTAGATATAGATAATGGGAAAGAGGCCCTAATTAAAGTTATACTTGAGATGAGACATGCTCTCTAGTTATTACTGAATAAGAGTCTCAAGTTCTACAATATGATATTAGAAAAGAATTGTTATGTATAAAGTCTCGTTCAGAGATACAGACTTCAATTTAATATAATTTAAAAAAAATTGAATCATGGATATCGCTTGGCTTCATTTATATACATTATTTATTATATATATAACTAGTAGCATTTGCACGGTCAACTCCAATGAAATTAAATATATAATTTTATGTAAATGTTTTTAATAAATATAAATTTAACTAATGTTAGGGCCATGTTTTAATTTGGTCTATTGTTAAATAAATTTTCGTAGTCTTAGGGTTGGGATTTTCTTTAAATTTAGGTTGGGTTCAGGATTTATTTTGGTTTGTGTTAGGGTTAGAGTTTAATTTGGTTTATTTCTTAGGTTATGATTCTATTTTGTTTAAGATTACGATTTGATGGAGAGGTGGTAGTGGAAGCCTACTGAACACAATACAAATTGTTCAAAGTGATGAAGAGAATCCATTCCTCCTCAAAACTTAACCATTCCCTCAAGGGACTTCCAAATCCTTACACTCTCTATAAGAATTTAACATCCTTCAACTCTTAATTAAGTTTCTTCAACTCCTTAATCAGGTTTCTTCAATTCCTTAATCAAGTTTCTTCAATTCCTTTCCTATAAGGCCCAACATGCCAAGAGACTTCAATTCTTCAACCCTTGACTGTAGGAAGTAGATTGGAGTTTTATACATGTTATTCAACTTGTTTGTACACCTTCTGACCATTTCACAAGGCCCAAATCACCAAGTTGTCAAAACTATCCAGATCTGTCTAGTTACTGAGGCTAATTCCTTGTGGCTGAGGTGTTGGATCGTAATTTATTGAGACTAGAGGCTTCTAAACACATTGCTGGATTCAAACCGGCTTCCACTCTTCCTCCAGAAGGCATTCAACAATTTGTGGATGACACATTTCTATTCAGGAAATCTTGTATTAGAGAAGCATGAGAATTGAAAGCTCTGCTAAATGATTATGCGGAGGCTTCGGGTCAGGTGACTAATTATAGCAAAAGAAAGATTTACTTATTTAATTCTGAACAGAGAACCCAATTGAAAATTATGGAATGTATTGGTTGTAAGAGTGGTATGCTTCCCGACACATATCTCGGGTTCCCTCTCATAGTGAAGGAAGTCTCCAACCCTTTTGGAACTCCATCCTTGAAAAAATGCATAAAAAATTGGCCGGATAGAAAGGTAAGGTCCTTAGTAATGCGAGGAAGCTCCAAATTCTTGCGGTAGCCCTTCAAGGAATACCTGTTTATTTCCTCTCTCTTTTTAAAATCAATGACAGAATAGCAGAGAAATTGGAAAAAATCCAGAGGAACTTTCTATGGTCTGGAACAGAGGAAAAGGCTAAAATGAACCTGGTTAGCTGGGATACGGTCTACCAACCTAAGAATTTTGGAGGGCTAGGAGTGAGAAAGATAAAAGATCTTAATAAGGCGCTAATTACTAAACTTGGCTGGAAAATTTTAAGGGGGAAATCCAGTTGGTATAAAATTTTGAAGGCCAAATACTTCTTAAATGACCAATTCCCCTTTGGCCAAAACTACCCCACTGGCTCTAAATTCTAGAAATTCATGGTGAAAAGTATAGGTAACCTCCTTATAGGCTTAAAATGGGTGTTGGGTGATGGAGAGAAGATACATTTTTGGGAGGACTAGTGGGTGGGGGATAAACCTCTCAGTAGAAACAAACTTGGTCTCCTCAGGGATCATTTGATTTCTCATTTTGGTGACAAAGTCAGTGACTACATTTCACAAGATAAGAAATGGAAAGTCCTTGCTAATGCTTACCGTAGCTAGGAGCATGTCTCACCCTACATTCTAGAGCTACAGGAACTGATTGCTGAGATCAGGGTCACTATCTCTCAAATTCTTGATAAGGATGTGTGGTGTCACAGCAAATTGGGGGAGGTTACAGTCAAATCTGCTTACCTTGCTAACATTAAGGTATTGGTCGATGAGATGAGTTGGGGAAAGGTATGGATTCCTCAGCTCATCCCCAAAATAAACTTTTTCTGGTGGACTGCTCTTCATGGAAAAATCCTTACGTTGGACAACCTCTAGAAATGGGGATTCTAGTTGGTTAACAGGTGTGTTCTTTGTAAAGTGTAGGCTGAGACAATAAATTATATTCTTATACACTGCCCTTACGCTTCTCAGGTGTGGGCCAAAATATGAGCAAACTATAGCTGGAATGGGTCTTTCTGGAGCACATAGACCAGTTTATCACTAACTGGGGTCACATAGCTAAGCACCCTCTCATCAACATCCTTTGGCATCTATTACCCCCACATGTCTGTTGGAGTCTATGGAAGGAGCGGAACAATCAGATTTTCAGAGGGGAGGACAACAATGTTGAAGGAATGGTGGGGCTGACTATGAATCTGCTGAAGGAAAACCTAGACACCTACCATTGGAAAATCCCCCTGCCCCCCAAAATGATTGGAGTGTATGATAGCTAAGGAATGGGTTCTTCCCACCTCTTTCTATGCGACGGACTACTCCAAAATTTTGACTAGACTAAACACTAAATGGTCACCCCCGGAGGAAAACATAACCAAGCTAAACTTTGATGGCGCTGCCTCCAATGGTATTACTGCAGGTGGAGGTATTCTTAGAGATCAAAAGGGTCACTTTATCTTGGCCTATACGGTCCACCTGGGGAAGGGGTCTAATAATTTGGCTAAGATGTTTGCTCTCCTTTGGGGCTTAAAGGTGGCGTCTGATATTGGGATTAAAAGATTAATCATAGAAGGTGACTCTAAAATTGTGATTGAGCTGGTTAAAGGGAACTCTACTACTAGATGGATTCTGACAAATGTGCTGCAAGACATCTGTTTACTGCCCCCCAGGTTTGATGATTTCCACCTTTAGCACATTTACCGAGAAGGTAATGCGGTAGCTGACATGCTATTGACCATGGGTCTTGCTAAGAATGGCTTAAGATGCTGGAGAAATTTTAATTCTCTACCCAAGAATGTTATTTCACTTGTGGAAAAAGAAAGTAATTTTAATGATGAATAACGAGGCTGATTTTGAATGATCAAGAAAGGCAGTGGGCAAGTTCATGAGGTGCCACAGTAATTCAAATTTTAAAACAGATACAGGATTCAGTTCAATTAATTATTTCCAGCTGAAAAGATGGGCTATCAATGTCAATTTTGAAAAAGTACGGGCTTTTTCAAATTTAAAGAAGACGTGGAGCGTGACACGTGCAAGGGAAATATTGACATGACTAATGTGATTAATGGTTACATTAAGCCTTTATGTCATTATCATTTCTCATCTTGCAAAGTTTATTCTTTCATCCCGGCCAACCACGTGATTTATACGGGCCAACTTTGCGAGGAGGCGGACAATAAAACCACCTGGTTTTTTGTCTGGAGCAAAACCTTCCACATTTGCTGGGTTGCTTGCTTTCCTCTAGTGAGGTTTGTGCTAAAAAGAGGAGTGAAAGGTGGGATGTCAGTTGAGACCAAGGAGGAAGACTTTCCTGAATATAGCTTGGAGATGGGTGGGGATATGGTACGGGTGGAACCCGCTAGGATCAAGGATGAATTAATCAAAAATCTGTGAATTCGCAACTACCTAAAGGAGGACGGTTTCTACCCATTCATGAAGGCTATGGGCGGCAGTGACAAATTGGTCTCTCTGCATTTGGTAAAAACTTGGGATGAGTGCAAAGTCATGATAAATGGAATTACTTTTGTTATTAATGAGGAGGTTATTGCGCAGGCCACGGGTCTCTCCACAAAGGTGAGAAAATGGAAGAAGATCACCAAAAGCCGAGATGACACCCATATGAAAAGATTCTTCAAAAAAATGGAGATTCCCAAATGATTTCAGGGAGGTTTCAACAGAATGGCGCTGCCCGACCCATGGAATGAAATGTGCCTCATTTTGATGAAGTATATCACTCTAGAAGGCCTCTTTGGCACCTGTTACAACTACCTTTTCCCACTCTTTAACCACTTTAGGTACAGTGATTTCATCTCCTTTCCTTTTTTTCTGCTCCATTCGATGGAAGCTTTTGTTATGGAAGTCAGAGAAAAAATGAAATTCAAGCAGAATTATTGTATTTTGCATCAGGGTTTAATGCTATGCCTATATATTTTCCATCTAGCCCTCTGTCTGCCTAGGACTATTACTCTTCATAACTTTATGATGTATCCTGAGAATCCTAATGAGCTACAGGTTACTCTTTCTAACCCCATGACTTCTTCCAAAACCTCTGCTTCCAAGAAGGATAAAATTGGCTCTGCTGATGGTGACCAAATCACCATTGATTCTAAAGGAGAGGAGGAGGAAAATTATAGTAGGCGGAGATCTAACAGAATCGCCACCAAAACTAGATACAAGCAAAAAGCTATCAGAAAGAGGTGCCCTAATGAGGATGAAGAGGAAGAAGATTTGGAAGAGGAAGAAGAAAGTAAGCAGGTCACCAGGGGGAACGCTAAAGTGGGGAAGAAAGTTAAGGTTGAGGAGAGAGAAAGGGAAAAAAAGAAGAAAAGCACTATTGTGGATGGGACTGAGAAAAGTCATGACTCTCAAGTCTCTGCTAGTTTTTGTCTCCCCGCCTTTGACCTTTTGAAGGAAAATCTCTTTAAGGAGAACAAAGTGGACTCGCCACTCCTAACTACCTAGCCCCTTAGCCCCTAGGAGGAAAAGGATAACACCAAGGCTATCAATGATAACAAAGATCCTAAGGTATCCCTAGAGGACTCCATAAAGGTAGATGAGAAAATTCCTGATGCCGCGAGTGACACTCCCCATAAAAATAAAGGACCTCAGGAGCCCCTCTTGCTTTCTGACCCTAAGGAGGAGTTAAAGGAAATGAGGGTGGAAATCAAAACCTTAGGGAACACTTTAATAGGATCGTGGACTTTGCTGTGAAGGTCATGCATGCGGCTGCAACTACGCTCCAAATCCTTCATGTGGAGAAAGTGAATTTGGGAGGAGAGAAAAAGGAAGAAAAAATTGTACCAGTTCCTCACGGACGACTGACTTAAGCTCTTGTTGAATGGAAGGGAAGGTAACCCCAAGTAGTTTCCTTTTCCTTTGTTTATGGTTAATTTTTTTTCCTGGACTTTTCGGTTGGGCGATGTGGGCCTGTTCAAACTACGATTAAACTTGATTTTTTGTAATGTTGGTTTACCGTTTGTTACTATTAATGCTAACTTTACTAATACTTATTACCACAGGTTGGTTACCAACCTCATGGTGAGGTTGGGGCCTATTAGGACTTCCAGGCTAGTTACCAGCTCTATGTTGGAGTTGGGGCCTGTTGGTTTTCTTTCATGGATTTTGGTTTTTAAAATTGGCATAGGCTAAGGGTTTACTATGTGTGTGTTTTTCTGTTTGTCAGCACTCCTCATGCTGGTTGTGTCTATTCGGGTCAGCCCCCTAGTTTTGGCTTCTTTTTAAATTAAAAAAAAATACCACATTTTTGTGCCCTTTATGGGTTTCTATTAAACATGAAATACTTAGGGTTTGATTGATCTAGTATACCCCTTAGTGCTTTGTCTCCTTGGAGACCTAATAGGGATAATAACATTCACTTTACAAAGAAACTACTCATTGGATGAATCCCCAAACTGAATCAACACCATGGATGTGCAAAATTAGATTTTGGGACACCAATACCATCATTAGATTACATGGATCCACTCCCTAGGTTTGATTGTACCATCAACATCCTAACTTCTCAACCAAGCACATAGGGCTCGCTTGGTGGTAAAGTTATTAAATAATATTCATTGAGACTAAACTTCTATAATAATTAAGGTCACTCCCCCAACTAAAATTCCTCTAATTGTGGTGAGGATCCAATGATTAGAATTCCCGTTAGGGCTCCATCTATGCCACACCCTAGAAAAGAGGGGTTTTTAACTAGTTTGGACCAAAATAGATGGGTCTCGCTTATTCCTACAAAAAATGAATTAAAACCAAAATTAAAAGGACACTATTTTAGTACCCTTTCCAACTATATCAAATTCAACACCATGTGAATCACTAATCTACCTACAATATGGAAAAATAGGGAATTTCTCCAAAAAATTAGAACTTTTTTTTCTTCAATCCTTCCACCAAACATGAATTCAACAAATTTTGACCAAATTGGATGTGTTTGGTCTTATTTCCACTAATACCAATTTCTCTAACTGATTTTAACTAATTAGTCATTGGGTGGAGTAATTCACATTTTCCAAGAAAAGTTGCTAGTGCCACTTTTGCAACATTTTTGCATTCATATGACCTATTGACTTCCTATGGTGAAAATGAATTTGAATAGATTTTAACACACCCTAAATCACCTAAGACACCTAAAATATGTAAAATATGCCCCTTTGACTGAGTTTGACCCAAGGCTTATAAAGGTACCAAGGATCAACTAGTCTTATATGTGGGTGTATTACAAACCATAGAGGTCCAATGGACCTAAAATCATAGATCACAACCACAAAAACTCTCTTCCTATCTTCTAGGCACCTAAGAGACATGGGAAGGAGGTGGTGCTTCTGCACAATAATCATGAGGGGAAAAAGGACTCAAGTCCCTTGTATCTTCAAGTCTGCTACAATAGATACTATCTTCAAAATTCCATCCCCAGTCATCCAAGTTGCATCCTTTGGTGGGTGATTCTTCCCTTTAACCTGGTACTCATGGTATATCTATCTTATAGTCCTCTTTTCCAATCTTTAATCCAATATTTCATCAATTTTTAAAGGCTCTTTCGTGGACAAATCTTCAACTCATTCCTTCTCTGCTACCTCTTGATCACCTGTAACAAAAACATCATCCAAAAAATATTTGTATACAATCAATTCTGAAACATTAAATATGGGTGACATGACAAGGTTAGGTGGTACACAAATATGATAGGCATTTGTGCCACATTTCTTTAGAATTAGACATGGCTTTATCCTCTTCATCACAAGCTTTATGTACTTCTCCTTATAGAGTCTTTCCTTTATCAAATGAACTATCCCCATATCTCCTATCTAAAACTATAGGTCTCTTCTTCTCAGATCTACTCTAAGTTTGTACTTCTCTGCAATACTTTCTAACTAATCATTCACCTTTTCATGAATATCCTTCATTTCCTCTATAAATTCTTATGCTTGGGCTCTCCTATTCTCCACATCTCTTAGGTCTCTAAGCTCAAGTACACCTATTGGGTGAACCCCATACTAAATCAAGAATGAACTTTTCCCATTGCTTCTATTAACTGATTCATTGTATGAGAACACTTCCCGAGGTAATATGTTATTCCAATAATTTTCATTCTCTTTAGTTAAACACCTAAGTAGGTTTCCCAAAGATCTATTCATGACCTTTGTCTGGCTAGCTGATTATGGTTGATAGGTAGATGAGAATGAAAGATTTGTTCCAAGTTTCTTCCATAGTGTTTGCCAAAAGTGGCCCATGAATTTGGAATATTTTTCAGATACAATGGAAAGGGGTAAGCCATGTAATCTCACTGCCTCCCTAAAGAATAACACTTCTATATGTGAAGCACCATTTGTTGTTTTGCAAGGCACAAAGTGTGTCATTTTACTGAACCTGTTAACAATAACATAGATGCTATGAAATCCTACTTTGGTTCTAGGAAGTCCTAGAACAAAATCCACACTAACACATTCCCATGGTCTATTGGGAATGCATAAAGGATTATAAAGACCTACATTGGAACTATATACCTTATCCCTTTGAAAAACTACACAAGTTTCCACAAATTTCCTGTCATCTGCCTGCAACTTAGGCCAATGATAAAATCTTCAAACTGACTCAAGACTTTTGTCAATTCCAAAATTCCATGAGAGACTTCTACAATGTTTCTCTTTTATGATATTCTCCCTCATAGAGCACTTGGGGATGCATAATTGACCTCCTCTAAATAATAGACCCTCCTGCAATATATACTCTAAGAGATCAGTATGATAATCATTCTCAAACATGGTGCATACCTTATGGGCTTCCTTGAAATCTTTATCATTCTGATACATGTCTTATAGGGAGTTGATTTCCATGCTTTCTAGTTAAATTTATTGTACTGTGAGTGCTCTCATATTGTGGGTGTTAGCTACCTTATTTTATGAGAGGAACCTCCTACTGCAATATGATGAACATGCACAAAATAACAGAAACATAGAGCCATAGTAGAACTCAGAGTGAATCTATTGATCATGGGCCACTTCGAGGGGGTAAGCTCCTTTGAGAAATATCAATACAATAAATTCATTGGTGCCAACAAAGGCATCAAAACACACTTATATACCAAGTACAATCTAGAAAAGTATTACTACCTAGGCATGTGGGATAATAGAATATACTCACAAGACGACTTGCCAAGAATATGCATCCAAAAACACTACATTAACAAAATAAATAGAAGGAACACATTGGTTCCTAACATTTGCAACCCACATTTTGTTCTTGATAGTGAAGGTGAAGGCTAGTAGATGTTCCACCCACTTCATATGCTTGTGATTTAACTTCTCCTACCTATTCAAAAAGATGAGAGCATGGTTATTAGTATAGACAAAAAAATATTTTTTAAATAGGTAGCACATCCATTTCCTTAGGGCTTGGACCATGGCATATAGTTCAAGGTAATAGTAAGAATAATTTTTCTTACCCTCATTAATCTTTTCACTAAAGAAGGCTATAGGCTTGCCTTCTTGACTCAAGACTTCCCCTATAGCCACCTTATTAGCATCAAATTCAATGGTGAATAGCTTCCTAAAATTAGGTAGAACTAGGATAGGCTTTTGTGCTACCCACCTATTTAAGTGTTCAGATGACTCTTTAGCCTCTTCATTCCAATTAAATTTAAATTTATTTCCGTCTTTGATGGTATCAATCATGGGTGCACATACCCCACTAAAATCTCTTATGAACTTTTTATAAAAACATGCAAGTCCATGGCAGCTATTTATCTCAGTTGTAGTCCTAGAGATTGTCTAATTAAGTATATTTTCTACCTTTGAGGCATTCATCTTCAAACTATCCTTTGAGATCACAAACCTAACAAATGTCAATTCTTCCTATGAGAAATCACACTTGTCGAAATTGATCATTAGATTTTCATCGTATAATCTCTGCAATACCAATTCCAAATGTTTCAAATGTTCTTCTTTACTCCTACTGAACACCAAGATGTCATCTAGATATACCATAAAAAAATTATTGATAAAGGGCTTGAGGACCTCATTCGTGACACGCATGAAAGTGCTAGGATCATTTGATAACAAAAATGGCATGACCATCCATTCAAAAGACTCTCATTAGTCCTAAAATTTGTCTTCTTCTCATCTCCTTCCCTTATTCTCATTTGATGGTATCCACTTTTGAGATCAATTTTGGATAATAACTTTCCCCACCAAAAATATCTGACAAGACCTTTATCCTTGGCACATAGAATCTATACCTTATAGTTTTTTTTAATAGTTGTGGAGTCATTACACAATCTCCAAGTACCCTCCTTTTTAGGGGGCAACACTACATGCACTACACATGGGCTCACACTTGTCCTTATGAACCCTTTCTCTAAAAACTCTTGGATATGTTTTGCTACTTCTCATTCTGATTAGGACTCAGTTTATAAGTTTCTTTATTGGTAAAGGTATCCCCTTTTATAAGTTCTATACAGTCAGTGATGTCCCTAACAGTTGGTAGTTTCTATGGTTTGTTCCATGCAACTATCCCTTTATACTTATCTAACAACTCTTGTACCTCCTTTGCACCAAATTTTCTCTCTGAGTTCTTGAACACAGGCTTATCCTTTGGCTTAATGATAAGGGTAAAAGAAGGGGTGTCTTTCTATTAAGTGTCTCCATAATTTTTTTCTTATCCACTAACATAACATTGGTAATAACATCCTTATCCTTACTATAATTAGGGAGAATGTTCATGGTGAAATTTTCTCCATTCTTAGTGATCTGATACACATTATTCCCTACCATCATGTTGGGTATTCACATCATACTTCCAAGGCATTCCTAATAGTAGGTGGAACACATCCACGTTGACTATAGCACATAGATTTTTTTCCTTATATGCACATATTTATATAAATCTACCCATACTTGCTCATTGATCAATGTTTGTTGACCCTTATTTAGCCAAGATACTTTGTAAGCATTTGGATGGGGTATATTTTGCAATTTTAACTTATATACCATCTCAAATGAACCTAAATTATCATAGGATCCTGAGTCAACAATCACTTTACATACCTTCCCACTTAATTTGCATGAGGTCTTAAATAATGATTTCGTTTGTGGTAGCTCCTTTGTGACAAGGATCTTCAAAACAGTCCTATGCAACATTAGAAATTCTCCTTTCTCTAGTTCTATAGCTCTAGATGGAAAATTCACACTCTGAGTGTCCTCTTCTTGATTGATTTGAACTCTTCTTTCTCCTCCATGACTAGTAGACTCTTTCTTATCTAAGAACCTATAGAAAGGATGACCAACTTAGTTACAGTTGTAGCACTTGCCAGTAATTACTCATGTCCCTCTTCCACCAAATATTCCTCTTTTGTTAGGCTTTCTACCTTTGAAGTTACCTTTCTAACTTGATTCTCTTTCATGCTCCTAACTACTTGTTTCTCCTTGTGGTATAGGGGAGTATTCTCTTCCTCCAAAGTTGCTCTTCTATCTAAAGTTTTTGCCCTCTCTTCCTCAAATTTTCTCCTCTCCCTTCCTCTTTTGTCTCCCCTCAATTCTTAGTTCCATTTGGAAGCACTTTTGGACTATCTCTGGGGTAAAGAGACCGATTTCATCCCGTAAGCTATATTTGAGCCCATTGAGATACCTAGATAATTTTTTCTTTTCCTTCTCTCATAGCTTTTCTCTAAGAGTCAATCTATGGAACTCCTCAATATATGTTCTTCATTTTCCTCTGCATTATGATCTCATAATCATTAGGCACAAATTTCTTCTCGATCTCTAAGACCATTATTCTCCATGAAGAAATAGGATTCATTTCCTCCTTTATTCTCTCATTTTGTAGAAAATTCCACCAACTAATGGAAAACCTTTCATCTTTGACTTGGAAATCTTTACCTTTTGGTTCTTAGAAATAGATCTTCACATTCAAAATGGTTCTCTTTAATGCCTCCAACCAATCCATCACTTCTTTTGGGTTTATTTTGCCAATGAACATAGGTATGTTGTCCTTGCTATCCTTCTTTCCTACTTTATCCAGGGCATCTAAAAAGTGTGTCTGGTATGTAGAGATCATTTCTCGCTCTTGCTCAGGTTTCTTCTCCTCCACTTCTTATTTAGAGTACACCTCCTCACTCTTCCCTTTTTCTTATAGCTTCTCTACCTTATCCTCTAAGGCCTTTTTCTTCTCATCCATCTCTTGAAATATTTTGAAGACTTATGCAGTCATAATCCTTGAAGGAATGTTTGTAGCCTCTTCTCCTTCTTTACCTCCTCGTGACATGTACTAATTCTCTTCCCAATGACCATTTCTCATTCTAATACCACTTGATGAAGAGGTGGTAGAGGAATCCTAGTGAACTTAATAAGTGATGATGAGAATCCATTCCTCATGAAAATATAACCATTACCTCAAGGTAATTCCAAATCCATACACTCTCTATAAGTATTGAAGATCGTCCAACTCTTAATTAAGTTTCTTCAACTCCTTAGTCATGTTTCTTCAATTCCTTAATCAAGTTTCTTCAATTCATTAATCAAGTTTCTTGAATTCTTTTCCTCTAAGGCCCAACATTCCAAGAGACATCAATACTTCAATCCTTGACCCTAGGGAGTAGATTAGGGTTCTACACATGTGATTCAACTTGTTTGGATACATTCTGACCATTTCACAAGGCCTGAATCACCAAGTTGTTAAACTATCCAAATTGGTCTAGTTGCCAAGGCTAACTCCCTGTAGCCCTAAGTTGTATGTTTTCAAGGGTCAACTTAAAAATTTATCAATTAGACCTAACAAAAAATTGCCACTTTTGAGTACCCTTTTGCAGGTTCTATCAAACATGAAAGACATAGGATCTGACTATTCTAATACACCCCTTAGTGCTTACTCTCCTCGAAGACCTACTAGAGATAATTAGACTCACTTTGCAAAGCAACTACTGATGAACTAAAACTGATTGTATGTTTGAAGTCATTGAGTTGATGATCAAATGAGTTACTAATGTGATTATAGACATTAATTAATTAATTTATTGTCATTAATGTCAACTTATTTTTATTATCATCATGGTTACCAAGATCTATTATGGATTAAAGATATGGAATAAACAAAGTTTATGTGGTTGGTTATCAAATAATTATGTATACACTGATTCAGAATAGTGGACACCGAGAAAACACAGTGTATACCAAGTTTAATGTTAACCGAGCTAGGTATCACCGATGCATCACGGTATTGACCGAGTAAATTAACTGAAGGTGGACTAGATGATGAGATGTAAAATTGTTTATGATTTCAAGGTAATTGATATGGTTTGTTATGTTGTTCAAATGACTGTGAAAATTCAAGATGATCGGATGAAGGAGATTGAAACATGTTTTTGACACAACTACTGAGGAAGGTTGAAGTGAAAATCATAAATGAAGATTCAGTGGAAAAATATAAGGATGGAGATTAAACAATTTATGACATCTATATAAGAGACAAGAGAGTAATAATGAAGTAGATACGTACACATGCATATTTATGAATAGATTAACTTCATGCACGACTGATAAAACTGGTTGAAGACACAACCGAGCATTTCTACAGACATCATCAAGTGACAGAGAAAGAGCATTTACTGAGCAGAATTGAGTATGAAGAATAAGAGGAACTAAAGTGAGTATTGATCAGAGGTATTATTGTGCTTAGCACAGATCAAAAAATCTGCAAATAGACTTGTATTTTAATTAGATCATTACTTTATCAGTTTAACCATTGTTACAGATAAATCTCTTAACCGAGTGGGACTTAACATTATTTTTCTTATGAAATTCAATGAATGTTGATTGTTTTCTTGTTGACCCAATAGGGAATTATTGGTTAAGGGAGAACTGTTAGTGATAAATCCTCTAACCAGATCACACCTAACAGTGTGCATTGTAACCTTTAACAAGGTTGGCTCCTAACCGAGCTCACTTTAGAAGAGTGAATTATTTTGGGTTACCAGTCCTAGGTGTTTTTTCCCTTAGCATGGTTTCAACATTAATAATCTATGTGTTAATGTGTATGAATGTGTTAGATTGTTATTTTTCTTTACACATTACTTTATTTGCATTGATTAGTAATTACAGTATTTTTTTTACTGCTCCTCGGTAGATGAGTTTGAAATCACAGTTTATATTCCACCGAGTTGATTTATATGTTTTAAATTGGTGTTATATAAATTAGGGAGTATTTGGGACTATAGGATAACTGGAACTAACTGATTCACTTTCATCTTAGTTATCTAAAAACTACTCAATGGACCAATCCCAGAACTAAATCAACACCATGGATATGACAAATTACATTGTTGGACACCAATTCCATCTTTATATTTAATTGATCTACTCCTTGTGTCTGACAGTACCATCAACTTCCTAAATTCTCAATCAAGCACATGGGGATTGCTTGGATAGGGCTTCGTGGTAAAATTATTAAAAAATCTTCCCCGAGACTGACCTTGTGGAATAATTCAGGTCACTCCCCCGTATAACATTCATCAAAAGGTCATGAGGATCCAATGGTTAGGATGCCAGATAGGGATCCATCTTTGCCACACCCTAGAAAAGAGAGGTTTTCAAACACTCTAGACCAGAATAGATCGTTCTATCATATTCATGCACAAAATAAATTCAAACAAAAAGTAAAAGGGTTTCCCTCTCAGTTATCTAACAATTGGTATTAGAGCATACAATTCTTAGAAGGAAAGTTTTAAAGAAATTAAGCTAAAGATGACAAGATGTATAAGAAATATGTGCCTAAGATGAACAAGGAAAAATTCTCAACATGGAAGACGAGAATGAGACTATATCTGTCAGGGATTGGAAATAATATAACATAATACTTGGATTCTGAGTTCACCTTACCTATTGGACCTTTGACTTTTGATCAGTTGATAGAAAGACATGAACACAATACTATGATGATAGAGCTTGCTTCTCCACTATCTGATGGTGAATTTGAGGATGTGAAGACATTTAAATCAACCAAGCAGATGTGGGACACGCTTGTACACTAGTTCATAGAGGAGATGTAAATGTGCAAATAGCTAAAGCAAAAAGTCTCATAGGAAATTTCGATGACATAAGAATGAAAGAAGGAGAAAACATATCACAGTACAATAACTGAATCAAGGAGGTTTTTAATGCTATTCGTGGATCAGGTGGAGTTATTGATGAAGATACTATTGTAAGTAAGATTATAAGAACTTTATTGTCTATTTATGCTATTAGAGTCTCTCTAATATATGAAATGAGAGCACAACCTAGAAATAATATTACAATTGATAGTCTATTCATTGTAGACTAATTTCATTTGGGCTTAACAATTTTGACAATAGTGTTGTTCCTACTATTGAATCTGCATTTATGTTGTTTCTGAAAATTAGTAAATCAGGTTACAAACACATGATAAGAAATGATAGTTACTGTGATAGTGATGAGATATAACTTGATGAACGAGAAGCATTAATGTCTAGAAAACTATACAAAGGTAAAGGAAGATATAAAGGTAAACTACCTTTAGTATGCTATAATTGTAAATAAATTGGACACTTTTCTACGAGATGCTCTAACAACAAAAAATGATGAAATAAACAATTAAATATATAATTAGAGAATGTATGATGGAGAGGATGATCGAGAATATAGAAGCAACCAACAATATCACAGAAGGAGTAACCGAGATTACAAAGACAAAGGCAAGAAGGCATGTTACCTTGTTGAAGATGAACATAAAGACACTGACACCAACACTGATGAACATATTGAGATAGTGTTTGTAGCTTTGAAAGAAGATTTAAAAGAAGATGAAAGGTATGTTGAAACATCGCTTATTTCTAATGTTAGCAAGAATGATATTTTGGTTATTGATATTGGTTGTACACATCATATGACTAGATATTTAAATTTATCAAGCATTATAATGGTGGATCTGTTAGAATGGGAAACAATACACCTTGTCTAGTGAAAGGAAAAGGGACTATATTGCTGAAATTTATGATCAAATGTGAGAATGCATATTGGGTGAAAGGATTTAATTATAATTTTTTGAGTGTTTAATAGTTAAATAACACAAGTCATCAAGTTGCATTTGAGAACATAAAAGCTAAAATCTATGATGAAACATGAAGGTTGATCGACACTAGAGAACAATCAAAAGGTAATCTATTCTATCTTGACACTTCTAAAAATTCTTGTTTGATGGTTAGAAAAGAAGATGTGTGGTTGTGGCATAATAGGTTATGTCATGTGAATTTTGACAACATGGTTAAGATCAGTAAGAAAAGGAAATTAAGAGGCTTACCGAGCATATCCAGACCTGACCATGTCATGTGCAAAAGTTGTCAAATGGGAAAAATGTCAAAATCTATTTTTAAGAGAATATTTTTTTAATCTAACGTTAATTGGAACTAGTTCATACCAACTTATTTGGACTTATGAGAACACAGAATTAATATGGTGACAGATACTTTATTTTATTTGTTGATGAATACTCTAGATTGATGACTGTCATGTTTTTAAAAGAAAAATCTGAAGCACTTAAGATGCTCAAATGGTACAAAGCTAATGTGGAAAAACAAAGTGGTAAAGAAATGAAATGTTTAAGATCAGATAGAGGAGGAGAATCTATTTTTGATGATTTTACTAACTTTTGTAATGATCATGGAATCAAGAGACATGTTTCTACACCAAGGACACCACAACATAATGATATTATTGAAAGGAGAAATAGATCCATTGTAGATTGTTCTAGAACATTGATGATTGAAAAGAGTGTTACACAGGTATACTGGAGGGAAGCTATTAGTAGTGATGTATACACATTGAACTGAGTATAACTGAAGAAGGATTCAAACAAGACACCTTATGAATTATGGTATGGGTACACACCTAATGTGGGTTATTTTAGAATATTTGGAAGTCGATGCTATATTCTGAAAGATGATAGAAATGGGAAATTTGATTCAAAAGGTGATGAAGGAATATTTCTAGGATATTCTACTAAGAGCAAAGCTTATAAATGTTTAAAAAATTCTTCTAACAAGATCATTGAAAGTACGAATGAAAGAGTTGATGAATTTTCTCAGAAGAATGATGGTTAAAGTAAAAGAGAACCAGAAGCCTACAATATATTTGTTTACATTGAAGGTCCTAACACTTTTCTTGAGAAACTACCTAACATTACCAAGCAGTAGGGCAATGTTAGCAAGCATCAGGATGCACCAACTGAGAATTAGGAAGATGTTGCAACTAGAGATCGCAATCATACACCAACTGGATAACACAATGAAGAACAAAAAACTAAACTTGTACTTGCAAAATATGTAGGAAGAGATCATCCAAAAAATTAGATTATTAGAGAAAAGAGAGCTGGCATGATGAAACAAAGTAAGTTGAATGATAACACATGTTTGATTTGTGAATTCAAACCTAAAAATGTTAGAGATGCACTTGCAAATGATAAATGGATTAAGGAAATGAATGAATAAATTGAGCAGATAGAGAAGAACAAAACATGGACATTGGTATGGAGACTGAGCGATAAGAATGTAATTGGCACCAAATGGATATTTAGAAAAAAATTGAATGAGAATGGAGATGTTACATAAGACAAGATTAGTATGAAAAGGGTATGCACAAGAAGAAGGTATTAACTATGGAGAAACTTCTACACCCATTGCTAGACTTGAAAGAGTTAGAAAGATACATTCTTATGCTTCTTACAAAGGATTTAAAGTATACCAGATGGATTTTAAATGTGCATTTCTTAATAGGATACTGGAAGAAGATGTATACATTGAACAACCTAAAGGTTTTCTTGATCCTAATCAGACAAACATGGTCTATAAGTTGCACAAAGATTTGTATGGACTGAAACAAGCACTGAGAGCATGGTATGAAAGACTACACTCTTATCTTATTAGTATTGGATTTGTTAGAACAAGCAATAAAAAGAACTTGTACTTGAAAGGAGGAACTAATGATAAGATTCTAATTGCTGAATTTTTTGTTGATGATATTATACTTGGAGGAAATGATAACTTATGCAAATCATTCACTGATGAAATGAGAAAAGAATTTGAAATGTCAATGTTTGGAGAGATCAAATTTTTTCTTGGCTTGCAAATTTTACAACAGGATGAAGGCATAAACATTACTCAATTAAAGTACATCAAGGATGTAATCAAGAAATTCAGAATGGAAGTTTCAAAACCAGTCGATACACCTATGGTAACATGATGCAAATTAACAAAAGATGACAAGACAACTGAGGTAAGTCAGATAGAGTATAGATCAATGATTAGAAAATTGATGTATGTTGTACACATAAGACCAGATATTGCACACGTAGTTGGAATTTTAGCAAGATCTATGCTAATCCTAAAGATTCACATATGACTGTTGTAAAGATAATTTTGAGATACTTAAAGAACACTAAAGATTATGAATTGTGGTACAAGAAAGAAGGCAATTTTGAACTTAAAGTTTACACAGATGTTGACTAGGCTGGGAACATTGATGATAAAAAGAGAACTACTAGTGAATCATTCTTTGTGGGTGAAAGATTGGTTACTTGGATCAGTAAGAGGCAAGGATGCATATCTCAGTCAACTGTAGAAGCATAGTATGTTGTTGCTACTACAAACTATTCAAACATTGATTAGATAAAAAAGCTTTTGAAAGGAATAAATGAAGGGATCACTGACCCGGTGATAATTTATTGTGATAATACTAGTGCAATTAAAATTTATAAGAACCGTGTGATGCACACAAAAACAAAGCATATATCTATAAATTATCACTACTTGAGGTAAAAAGTACAACAAAAAAAAGTGGCACTGGAATATGTACAAACAAAAGAACAACTAGCTGACATATTCACTAAACCCTTACTAAAGGATACATTTGAGTACTTGAGGAAGAGACTAGGGGTCCATCCCTTGTCTATCAGTCACTAAGATGACTAGGAGGTTGTATCAACCTACATTTTATAAGAATATCAATCATCTTGATGCAAACTTAGAAGTGGACCAACATTGAATATCAGTACATTCAAGGTACCTAATATGAACAAAAAATCAGAGATATTTTTGGATACTGAAGAGTTGTGTATTTTATTTTTGGCATTGATTTCAAAGAGAAATAAAATTCAATGAAATATCTATCCACTACTAGGGAGAAAAGGAGAAAAGAGAAATGGAGAGAAATGATATATCTATCCATTAAAGGGAGAGAGAAGATTCTATAGATAATGGGAGAGAAGAACAATGACATATCTATCTATAGAGAGAGAGAAGATTCAAGAACAAAAGAGTCAAATATGAAGGGAGAGTCTACATGGTGAGTTTTAATGTTGTGTAGTGATTAAACATATTATATGTACAAGCTAGGGAGAGCTACAATATTTTTCTTATAGTTGTAGAACTTAAGGTTGGTATTCTATGGAATTTTCATACTGCATATTTCATATTGTGTTGCCATCAATTCCAAAGGGAGAGATTGATGAACTACAACTGATTGTATGTTTGAAGTCATTGAGTTGATGATCAAATGAGTTACTAATGTGATGATAGACATTAATCAGTTAATGTATTGTCATTGAAGTCAACCTGTTATGATTATCATCGTGGTTACAAACATTTATTATCGATTAAAAATATGGAATAAACTAATTTTATGCGGACGATAATTGAAGAATTTTGTACACACCAAGTCAGAACAATGGACACCAAGAAAACACAGTGTATAATTAGTTTAGAGGTAACCAAGCTAGGTATCACATAAGCATCATGATATTTATTGAGTAAATTAACTGAAGGCCCACTAGATGTGAGATGGAAAATTATTTATGATTTAGATGTAATTGATAAGGTTTGTTTTGTTGATCAAACGAATGTGAAATTTCAAGATGATCAGACGAAGGAGATTGAAACATGTTTTTGACACAACTGTCAAGGAAGGTTGAAGGGGAAAAATAAATAATGGAGATTAAGAAGAAAAATATAAGGATGCAGATTAAACAGTTTATGATGTCTATATAAGAGAAGAGATTCACTATGAATTAGACGCGCACACATGCATATTGATGAAGAGATTAACTTCATGCATGAATAATCAAACTGGTTGAAGATAGAACCAAGCATTTCTACAGACATCACTGAGTGATAGAGAAAGATCATTTACCACGTAGAACAGAGTATAAAGAATCAGACAAACTGAAGTGAATATTGATCAGAGGTATTATTTTTCTTAGCATACATCTGAAAATATGAGAGTAGTGTTGTATTTGAATCAGATCATTACTATATTAGTTTAACCATTTTTACAGATAAATATCTTAACCGAGTGGGACTTAACAATCTTTTTATTATGACATTCAATGAATGTTGATTGTTTTCTTGTTGACCCCATAGTGAATGATTGGTCAAGGGAGAACTACTAGTGATAAATCCTCTAACCAGGTCACACCTAACAGTGTGCATTGTAACCTTTAACAAGGTTGGCTCTTAACCAAGCTAAATTCAAAAGAGTGAATTATTTTGGGTTATCGGTCCCAAGTGGTTTTTCACTTAGTAGGGTTTCCACATTAAAAATCTATTTACAAATATGTATGGATGTGTTGGATTGTTATTTTTATTTGCACATTACTTTATTTGCATTGATCAGTAATCACATTATTTTTTTTACTGCTATTCAGTAGATGAGTTTGATATCACAATTTATATTTCAATGAGTTGATTTATATGTTTGAAATTTTTTTTATATACATCTTGGACTATTTGGGACTATAGGATAACCAGAACTAATTGATTCAACCCCCTCTTAGTTATCTAACAACTCCTCAATGGACCAATTCCAAAACTGAATCAACACCATGGACATGAAAAATTACATTGTTGGACACCAATTCCATCATTAGATTGAATTGATCTACTCCTTGGGTCTGACTATAACATCAACTTCCTAACTTCTCAACTGAGCACATGGGGTTTGCTTGGCTAGGGCTTGGTGATAAAAATTATTAAACGAGACTAACCTTCTAGAATAATTCAAGTCACTCCCTTGAATAACATTCCTCGAAAGGTTATGAGGATCCAATGGTTAGAATTCTAGTTAGGGCTCCATCTTTGCAACACCCAGCTAGAAAAGAGGTGTTTTCAACTAGTCTGGATCAAAATAGATGGGTCTCTCTTCTTCATGCACAAAATAAAATAAAATAAAAAGAGTAAAAGGACACTATTCCATTATAATTTCGAACTATATCAATTAAACACCATGTCTATCATTTATCTACCATACAGTATGGAAAAACATGGAATTTCTCCAGAAAATTAGTACTTTTATTTCTTCAATCCTTCCACCAAACATGAATTCAACAAAATTCAACCAAATTGGATGTATTTGCTCTTATATCCATAAAAACCACTGTCTCCAATCAATTTTGAACTTATTATCCATTGGGTGGAGTAATTCACATTTTGCAAGAAAAATTGATAATGTAACTTTCACAATTTTGCAACAATTTTGACATTTTATAACATTCTTGCATTCTTAGGACCTATTTAATTTATAAGGTCAAAATGGATTTGAATAGAGTCCAAACAATCTGTCCCTTTAACTTAGTTTGACCCAAGGATTATAAAGGCACCAAGGAACATCTAGTCTTACATGTCGGCTTATTACAAAGCAAAGAGGCTCAATGGACCTAAAATCATATCACAACCACAAACAATATCTTCATATCTTATAGGCACATAAGAGACCTAACATCGAGGTGGTGCTCTTGCACCATACTCTTGAGGGTAAAAAGGACTCAAGTGCCTTAAGTCTTCAAGTCTGCTAGAGTAGATCCTATCTTCAAAATTGCTTCTTTAGTCATCCAAGTTGCTTCCTTTGGTGGAAAATTCTTCAATCTAACTAGGTACTCATGGTATATCTTTCTCCTAGTCCTCTTTTCCTCTCTTGTATCCAATATGTAATCAATTTGTAAAGGCTCTTTCTTGGGAAATTATTCAACCCATTCCTTCTCTTATACCTCTTGATCACCTGCAACAAAAACACTATGCAAAGAAAATTTGTATGCAATCAAATCTGAAACATTAAATTTGGGTGAGATGGAAATATCAGGTGGTAAATCAATATGATAGGGATTTGTGCACCATTTCTTTAGAATCTGATAGTGTCCTACCCTCTTCATCATGATTTTTGTGTACTTCTCCTTGGGAATCCTTTCTTTTGTCAATTGAACCATCACCATTGTTAGTAATTACTGGGAGGGGGGTGAATCAGTGGCCTAAAAAATATTCTAATAGTCAACCCAAAAAACTTAGTACCACAATATTAAGCCTCTATTTATCTCAATTCCTAGAAGATGAATGCTTTCAAATACTTTTATCAAATTACTACTTCTCGAAATGCTTTGTTAAACCTTCTACTATATGTTTACCGAATAACAGTCTGTAAATTTACTGAAAGACAATAAATTATCTAGAGTATACCGATAAATCTAGTTAAGTTGTGTGTAATGAAAAACACTAAAGTAATGAATCATAAAAACATTCATACATGGATTTTTAACGTGGAAACCCTGTTAAGGGAAAAAGCACTTGGGCATGGTAACCCAAAATTTTCACTCTTATGAAGTGAGCTCGATGAAGAGAAAAACATGTTAAAGGTTACAAACACATTGTTATGTGTGACCTTGTTAGGGGATTTAAAAGTTTAGTTCGTCACTTGATATCGGGCATCTCTATGCAACCATCCTTGATCAAATACTCACTTGGCCTGTCAATAGGTATCTGGCATCTCACAATATCTTCATGATCAAAATTTATGATACTCCTATGGATGTATCTCAATATAGAAAGGATCTTTAAATCTCACTCAGTTAAGAAACTTTCTGAATCAATGGTTAAAGTGAAACAATATGATCTTTTCACATATACATCTTATAGTTTCATATTTTCAGATCTATTGTAATCTCATAAAACTATTCTGATCAATATATCTCAGTTTATACCTTTGCTCCACTTTGATTATGCCCGATGATGATGTTCTCTACTTCTAAGTCTCTATAGAAAACTTTAGCTCTTTCCTCCGCTTGATTGATCAGGACTGTATGAAGTTGCTCTTCATAAATTTCTCTTCAGCATCCTCTTTTCATTCATTCATCCACACAATTCATAATGAATTGGGTTGTCTCTTTATAGACATGATATCACCATTTTTAGGTGTTGATTTTCTTGATCTTGACGTGATCCACAATTATCGCCAATTAGATTTAAATCAAAACTCTTTTTTTATCTCACAGAGATCTTTTTCCAACTAGAAAAAACAACTTTAAATCCATTACTTATCGCTGGCTTTATCTTTTCTATGAAAATAAAGATAACTACTAGTCAAGTCCATATTTACCTCTGCCAGCTAGATATTTTGTCATTTGTGAACTCAAGTTAAATTTGGTATTTAACTCTTTGATAGCTTTGGTCAACACTCCAGTTCTCCTTGGGCATCTCCATTGGTTTACACTATGTTTTTGGTCGTCAATTATGCTTGTGATTCTTCTCGTTGGTGTTCTTGCTCGGGCATCACTATGACTTGACTTTTGGTGATCTCTATCCATCAGTGTTCCACTGACCATTAGTGTTTGAAGTCACATTGTGAATGGTTGTTTTTAATGCATTACTGAAAGCATAATTTTTTTCTCTCTTATTCTCTGAAGTCTTTGACACTTTGATTATATGATGTAGGAGCATCCTAGGTGTAAGGGAAATCTTGCATCACCCAAAAATATGTGTTTTCTATTAAATAAGGGCTATTTTGTACAAAGATGCTATTTTTAGAAACTTGCTATTTTTAGTAAGTTGGCCATTTGAACTTGGAATGTTCTAATTTTTTAGGTGAAGGATCATCTTATTCATATAAGCATGCCAGTTGAGTTTCATTTCCATAGCATCTGTATTGGCAAAGTTAATAAGGATTTACTGTTGAGATTTTAGGGTGTGAAACCTTTGAGCTCAATTTTTAGGACCTTAGAGGCTCTCGATCAAGATCTAACCCTCGGCTGATTGGTGCTTCACATGTCAGCCACTATAGATCACAATAGCCAATCGGAGCTACGGTTGAAAAGTTATGGCTTCCAGAAGTTGGGCTACCTAATCTCATATTTTGTAAATATTTAATGCTGACCCTTTTGTAATAAAACTGGAAAATAATTAAAGGCTAAGGGTAGTCGGCCTTAATGGCTAGATTTCTGGAACCTTCTCGAGCAGTGGAAAATTGCTTATTTAAGGAAGGCCCGTAGTCTTTTCTAGGGTAGTTAGGGGTTGTTATTGGAGGATTTTTCCTACAAATTATTGTAAGGGATGCCCATGTGGCTTTTGATATTGTAATTCTAAAGTTTGTAATTCCACATTTGTGGAGCCAATAAGAAGCCAATTTTCTATTCTTGCAAATTTTTATTTTTTCTCTCTATTTCTATTGTGTATTTTTGGTATTAAGGGGAGTCCCCTTCATTAAGTGGTATTAGAGAAAGAAGTTCTTGAGTGTGTAGATAGATCACTGACTTTGAGGTAGTTTGCACCAGGAATGTGGTTAGGTTTTCAAATATAAGTACAAAAATGCCTCCATGAAGGGAGTGTGGAGGAAGAGCTAGAGGTGTGCCACCTGAGGTTAGAGCCCTCCAAAAACAAGTACAAGCATTGCAGGAAGAGATTCACAGAGCCATGAATCTTGCAGTAAGAGAGGAAAGTGAGGATGAAGCCGAAGTAGAAGGAGATTTAGATCAGGAAGGTGAAATTCTGAACCAAGAGGAGGAAAGGATTTTCTGGGCCATTTCCAAGATTGGGAAAAGACCTAAGCTTGAAGTTCCCACATTTTTGGAAAATCTTAACCCAGAAGAGTTGATCGATTGGATCAATGAAATAGAAGAATATTTTGAGTATGAAGATATTGAGGATCCTGACAGGGTCAAATTTGCAAAGACCTGATTGAAGGGTCATGCGAAGATCTCATGGCAGGAGATTCAGTTGGAGTGAAATAGAAGAGGAAAGGAGAAAATCACAAGATGGGATCAGATGGTGGATAAATTGAAGTGATAGTTCATTCCTATTGATTATGAGCTTGATCTACTAAAGAAAATGCAAGGTTTGAAGCAAGCAGGGAAATCTGTCTAGGAGTATACAGAGGAGTTCTATCGAATCCTCATTAGAACATGCCATGCGGAAGCTGACAAGGAGAAAGTTGTCTATTACCTTAATGTGTTGAGGCTGAGCATTCAGAATGAGATGAACCTAATCCGAATGAATAGTATTGAAGAGGCTTATCATTTTTCCCTAAAGGTAGAGGAAAAGTTGAACAAGAAGTTTGAAAGAAAGCAAAGTAGAATAGGTCGTGGTGGAAGATATAGTGGATGATCTTATGGAGGTTGAAATGAAGATCAGAAAAATAAGGATGAGGCCAGTAGTAGTCAAGGTCAGAGGGGAAATAATTTCAATCAAAATAATAGAGATAAAAGAGGAAGAGGATGAGGACAAGGATTAGGAAGAGGAGGCTTCCGTGGAACATGTTTTCACTGTGGAGAAGAAGGTCATAGGGCATATGAATGTCCTCAACATCAAGGAAGGGAAAATAGGAGAAATGATGTCTAGGCTAGAGTCCCACATGTGGATGAAGATGAAAAATCATCTCATTCTGAAGATGTTGGAGGAGAAGTCCTAGTTAATAGAAGAGTCCTGCTGAGTGGTGAAAATAAACCTGAGCAAAGGAGGAGCTTGTTTCGCACTAGGTGCAAGTGTGAGAATAAGTGTTGTGGTGTGATTATTGATAGTTGAAGTACTGAAAATCTAGTGTCAGAATAGATGGTCACAAATTTGAAGCTCAAGAGGCAGAAACACCCACATCCATACTAGATCACCTGGGTGCAGGATGACCACAAGGTCATGGTTAATGAATAGTGCCTTATAAAGTTCAATATTGGAAGGTACTATGATGAGGTACTATGTGATATCATACCTATGGATGCTTGTCATATGTTTCTGGGAAGGCCATGACAGTTTGATAAGCATGTTGTACATGATGGCCATGCAAATACATATTCCCTGACAAAGGATGGAGTGTGACATAAGCTAAAACCATTGAATAATACAGAAGAAAAGGTATGTAGTAATGCAAGAATAACTATTGTTGATGGAAGATAATTCCTAGAGGGTATGAAGCATGAGAATATGTGTTTTGCCTTAATTCCAAAAGCTAGTAAAGAGGAAGTAGAAGATGTGCCTATAGAAGTTGCAGATCTGTTGAATGAGTTTCAGGATATTGTATCTAATAATGTGCCTGATGGATTACCACCAGTAAGGAAGATGAGTCATCAGATGGACTTGATCCCAGGAGCTAGTTTTCCAAATAAGGAAGCACACATAATGACACAAGTAGAAAGTGAAGAATTGAATAGACAAGTGCAAGAGTTGTTTCAGAAGGGTTTGATTCATGAGAGCTTGAGTCCATGTGATGTACCATCAGTATTAGCACCAAAGTAGAATGGATAATGGAGGATGTGCATAGATTCTAGGGCTATCAACAAGATCACAATCAAGTATAGATTTCCATTGTCGTGGATGGATGATATTATGGATTGTTTGAGTGGAGCTATGTACTTCACAAAGATAGATTTGAAGAGTGGATGTCACCATATTCAGATCAGAGAAGGAGATGAATGGAAGACTACCTTCAAAACAAAGGAGGGACTTTTTGAGGGGTTGGTCATGCCCTTTGTGATAACCAATGCACCAAGCACTTTCATGTGGCTCATGAATGAGGTCTTGAAAGAATTTCTGGGTAAGTTTGCCATTGTTTACCTAGATGATATTATGATCTTTAGTAAGACATTGGAGGAGCATCTAATGCATATTTGTATGGTTTTGGAGAAGTTGAGGGAAGAAAAATTGTTGATTCATTTGAAGAAGTGTAGTTTTGTGAAGGAGTTAGTGTATTTGGGATTTGTAGTTTTGGCAGAAGGACTAAAAATGGAGCTAGAGAAAGTGCAGGCTATCCTAGAATGGCCTACTGCAAGGAGTGCTACTGAGGTAAGATCATTTCATGGTTTGGCTAGCTTTTACAGAAATTTTATCAAATTTTTTTGTAGTATTTGTGGTCCCTTGACTAAAACAATGAGAGGGGATAGGAAAGAGTTTAAGTGGACTAAAGGGGCTGAGAAGAGTTTTGAACTGTTAAAACAAAAATTTATAGAACAAATTTTTTTAGCACTTCCTAATTTTAATAAGGTGTTTCAAGTAGACTGTGATGCTAGTGGTACTGGAATAGGAGCTATTTTGAGCAAAGAAGGTAAACTTGTTGCATATTTCAGTGAGAAGTTCAATAATTCCAAGAGAAAATATTATGTTTATGATCAGGAATTTTATGCTATAATTCAAGCATTGAAGAAGTGGAGACACTATCTACTTCCTAAGGAGTTTGTTTTATATACTTATCATCAAGCTTTGCAATATTTGAATACTCAAGGAAAGTTGAATCAAAAACATTTGAAATGGGTTGAATTTTTGTAGAGTTACACATTTGTGTTGAAACACAGGAGTAGAAAGTCTAACAAAGTTGCAGATGCTCTTAGCAGAAGGCAAATTTTGCTAACAAAGATGCAGATTGAGGTGGTTGGGTTCAAGGAACTCAAGAGTTTGTATCTAGAGGATCCTGATTTTGGTGAAGCTTGGAAAGCTTGTACAGAACCTGTTACTCTAGACAGAATGAAGTGGCTGGACTTCATCATTCAGGATGGAATGTTATTTAGAGGGAGCTAGTTGTGCATTCCATGAAGTTCTATGAGGGAGAATATCATCAAGGAGAAGCATAGAGGAGGATTGGCAAGACATTTTGGTTGAGATAAAACCCTTGCTCTGGTTTGCGAGAATTATCATTGGCCACAGTTGTAGCAAGATGTCAAGAAGTTTGTATAGAGTTGTAGAGTATGTCAAATGGAAAAAGGAGAAAAGCAGAATATAGGATTGTATCAGCCATTACCTGTACCAAAGAAGCCTTGGGAGGATATCAGTATGGACTTTGTTCTTGGTTTACCAAGGACTCAACGGGTACATGATTCAATTTTTGTGGTGGTTGACAAGTTTTCAAAGATGGAACATTTCATTCCCTGTAAGAAGACTAATGATGCTATTCATGTGGCTAAATTGTTTTTCAAAGAAGTGGTGAGACTACATGGTTTGCCAAAGAGTATATTTTCAGATCGAGACATTAAGTTTGTTGGATATTTTTGGTGCACATTGTGGAAGAAGTTGAAGACAGACTTGAAGTTCAGCTCATCACATCATCCACAAATTGATGGACTGATAGAGGTGGTGAATAGGAGTTTGGGGAATTTGATAAGATGTTTGGTTAGATATAAGCCAACAGGTTGGGATTTTATTTTACCATAGGCATAATTTGCATACAATAATTCTGTCAACAGGACCACTGGTAAATCACCATTCCAAATTGTATTTGGAAGTAGTCCCAGAAATGCTTCAAAGTTGAGGAAGATAGATAAAGGAGAGATAAGTAGTGCTAAAGCTGAGGATTTTGCAGAATATTTGAAGCACATCCATGAGGAGGTGAAGGAGCACATTAGCAAGATGAATGCCTAGTATAAAGCTAAGGCAGATGAGAGGAGGCATAAAGAATTTTAGGTTAGGGATGAAGTCATGGTCCATTTGCGAAAGGAGTGATTTCCAGTTAGTACATATAACAAGTTGAAAATGAAGAAGTTTGGGCCATGTAAGATATTGAAGAAGCATGATTCAAGAAATGCTTATGAGGTATAATTGCCTACTGAGTTGAATATTTCACCAGTATTTAACATTGCAGATTTGACAGAGTACCATGAAGGGGGTGTTGAAGGTGAGGTCACTGAAGCACAATGGAGTATTCTAGCTACTACTTCAGCTACCAAGGAGATTGAAGATATACTAGATAGTCATGTTGGCAGAAGCACAAGGAATAGGACATATGAAGAGTATCTGGTCAAATGGAGAGGATGACCTATAGAAGATTCATCATGGCTGACAAAGGAGGAGGTTGACCATCTTGGTTTTCCTCTACACACCTGAGACATGACAGGGTCACTTCTCAAATTACCCTGGGTGTCTGATGCAGGAGCATCCTGGGTGTAAGGGAAATCTTGCATCACCCAAAAATATGTGTTTTCTATTCAATAAGGATTATTTTGTACAAAGATGCTATTTTTAGTAAGTTGGCCATTTGAACTCAGAATGTTCTAATTTTTTAGGTGAAGGATCATCTTCGTCATATAAGCATGCCAGTTGAGTTTCATTTCCATAGCATATGTATTGGTGAAGTTATTAAGGATTTACTGTTGAGGTTTTAAGGTACGAAACCTTTGAGCTCAATTTTCAAAACCTTAGAGGCTCCATATTAAGGTTTAACCCTCGGTTGTCTAGTGCTTCGTGTGTCAACAACTGTAGATCGCGATCTCCCATTTCTGAAAAGTGGTTATAATAGCCAATCGAAGCTACGGTTCAAAAGTTATGGCTTCCAGAAGTTGGGCTACCTAATCTCATGTTTTGTAAATATTTAAAGCCGACCCTTTTGTAATAAAAGTGGAAAATAATTAAAGGCTAAGGGTAGTTGGCCTTAATGGCTAGATTTTTGGAACCTTCTCGGGCAGTGGAAAATTGCCTATTTAAGGAAGGCCCATAGTCTTTTCTAGGGCAGTTCAGGGTGGTTATTGGAGGCTTTGTCCTAAAGATTATTGTAAGGGATGCCCATGTGGCTTTTGATATTGTAATTCTAAAGTTTGTAATTTCACATTTGTGGAGCCAATAAGAAGCCAATTTTTTGTTCTTGCAAATTTCTATTTTTTCTCTCTGTTTCTATTTTGTATTTGTGGTATTAAGGGGAGTCCCCTTCATCATTATAACTGATTAGATTATATCAAGTTGACATCAATGATAATACAATTCATTAACTAATTTAATGTCTTGTATTATCCTTTTGCATTTCAGTGATCAACTTAACATCTTCAAAAATTCAATTAGTTACATGTCATCAATCTCTCCCTTTGGCATCGATGGAAACATACTACATTGTCATACTATACTATCACTAATACAATATGAAATATTCAGTTTCATCAAGCTTTCCTAATGTAACTATTACGAATGTCTAGCTCTTGGTAAGCTCAAAAAATAGATTAGATTTTTTTCATACATAATGGTTGTCTTCAATATTCAATCCCTTCTCTAGATAGATGTATCATATGATATCTTTATTCTAATATGTTCTCTTCTTTGACTATTCCTCTTCTTGGTAATCTCATTTTTTTCTTTGACAACAATCTTTCTCTTTTTCTGAACTCTCTCCCTTTGTTACTTCTCTCCCTTAGATGGATATTTCATATGTAATCAATTTCACTCCCTTAGAATATTGATTAAATCTTTCTTTTTGATTGTCAGGAACTTCACCTTATGGATAATGATATAATATTTTTTGACCAATGAGATAATCTCTCCCTTTATATGATAATTGAATCATCTCTCCCTTTGTATGATAATGAGATCATCTCCCCCTTTGACAACAATTTCAAACACAAATAATCATCTATATCATGTTCCATCCCTTTACATAATATATTTCTTGAATTACTCTATCCATCATCAATACAATGTTGAACCTTGCTATGTACAGATGTATCTCTATTGCTGTCCATATTAGTGTTTTCATCAACATGACTGATCTTCAGATTTGGTATAGGCATATGCAACCCCCTAGTCATCTTATTGACCGATAGAAAAGGGTTGGACCCCTAGTCTCTGTCTCAGGTACTCAAATGTATCCTTTGGTAATGGCTTGGTGAATATGTCAGCTAATTGTTCCTTTGATTGAACATATTCCAGTGTCACTTCCTTTTCTTACACTTGTTCTCTTAGATAGTGATACTTTATAGAAATATGCTTAGTCTTAGCATGCATGACTGGACTCTTCAAAATGTTAATTACATTGGTATTATCACAATAGATAATTACTGGCTCAACAATCTTTATATTCATACCTTCCAACAATTTTTTGATCCATGCAATATTGGAGTAATTTGCAGTAGCAGCCACATACTATGATTCTTTAGTTGACTAAGAGATGCATCCTTGCTTCTTTCTTATCCATGTGATAAGTCTGTCACCCATGAAGAATGTTCCTCTAGTTGTGCTCCTTTGGTCATCAATGTTTCCAACCCAATCAACATTTGTATAGACTTGTAGCTCAAATTTTTCTTCTCTTTTATACCATAAGCCATAGTCCTTGGTGTTCTTCAGATATCTTAGAATTCTCTTGACAACAGTTATATGTGATTCTTTGGGATTAGCAGAGAATCTTGCAACTATTCCAACTACATGTGCTATATCTGGTCTAGTGTGAACAACATACATCAGTTTTCCAATCATTGATCTATATAAGGTATGATTTACCTCATTGGATTTGTCTTCTTTTGTAATATTACATCCAGTAGCCATAGGTGTTCCAACTGGTTTGGAATATTCCATCTTGAATATCTTCAACACTTCCTTGATGTATTTGGACTTCGTGATGTATATGCTTACATCTTTTTGAAGAATCTATAGACCAAGAAAGTATTTGATGTCCCAAAACATAGACATTTCAAATTCCTTGATCATTTCATTAGAAAAGGATTTGCATAATAATTCATTTCCCCAAAAATGATATCATCAACAAAAATTTCAGCAATCAGAATATTACCATCGGTATCTTCTCTGAAGTATAGATTGCTATTTTCACTTGTTATAACAAATTTTATGCTAATGAGATATGAGTCAAGTCTTTTGTACCAGGCTCTCAGTGCTTATTTCAATCCATACAAGGCTTTATGTAGTCTACATACCATGTTTCTCTTGTGTGGATCAACAAACCCTTCTAGTTTTTCAATGTATACCTCTTCTTCTAATATTCCATTTAGGAATGCAGAATTGACATCCATTTGGTATACCTTGAATCCTTTAAATGCAACATAAGTAAGTAAGATTATAACTCCTTCTATTCTATCAATGGGTGCAAAGGTTTCACCATAATAAATACCTTCTTCTTGTACATATCCCTTGCATACTAATATTTCTTTATTTCTCATGACTTCTCCAATCTCATTTAGCTTGTTTTTGAATATCAATTTGGTACTGATGACATTCTTCTCATCTAGTCTTGGTACTAGTGTCCATGTATTGTTCTTCTCAATCTGTTCTATTTCTTCATTCATAGCACTGACCCATTCTTCATTCTCAAGTGCAGTGTTAATAGATTTAGGCTCAAAATCACAAAGTAAACA
>MU224413.1:4405995-4449445 GCA_018584345.1 Thuja plicata
GCTTTGTGCTCATCATTCTAATCATCTTCTTGACCTTCGTTCTCATCTCTATTGTTCAGAACATCATCTTGAGGATTATCCTAATTGTTGGTAATTGCAGCTTGATGCTCGGGTGCAATGTTCTGATGCTCGGGAGCAACACACTGTTGCTCAAGTAGAGTGACAGGTTATGTATAAACAAGCTTATTGTAGTCCTCTGGTTCCTTGTTTCTTTCCTTATTGTTCTTTTCTACAAATTCATATATTTTCACATTTGCACTTTTAATGATTTTGTTAGATGACTTGTTAAGACATTTATAGGCCTTTATTTTGGTTGAATACCCTAGGAAGATACCTTCATCACTTTTGGAGTCAAGTTTTCCATTTCTGTCATCCTTCAATATATAACATTGACTACCAAAGATTCTGAAGTAACTTACATTAGGTGTATGACCATACCAAAGGTCATATGGTGTAGTCTTTGTGTCCTTCTTCAATTGTACTTTGTTTAGTGTGTAGACAACATCACTCATAGCTTCCCTCCAGAAATTTTGAGTGATGCTTTTCTCAATCATCAATGTTCTTGCACAGTCAACAATTGATCTATTTCTCCTTTCAACAATTCTATTTTGATGTGGTGTTCTCGATGCATAAACCTTTCTTTTAATTCCATGTTCATTGCAATAGTCAGTGAATTCTTTTGAAGTAAATTCCCCTCCTATATCTAACCTTAAGCATTTCAATTTCTTTTCACGTTGTTTTTCTACCATTTCTTTATACCATTTAAACATTTAAATGATTTTCATTTATCTTTAAGAACATGACTATCATCATTCTAGAATAATCATAAACAAAGAGAATAAAATACCTATCTCCATAGTAGCTCTTTGTCCTCATTGGTCCACATAGATCTGTATGGACTAATTCTAGAATTGCATTAGATGTATGGGTTTTACTCTTGAAACTAGACTTTGTCATCTTACCTTTTTGACAATTTTTGCACATGATATGCTCGGGCTTGGTCATGCTCGGTAATCCTCTAACATTCCTCTTTTTTCTTATCTTTATCATGTTTTTAGGGTTCACATGACATAATCTTTAGTGCCACAACCATATGTCTTCATTTCTATCCATTAAACAAGTGGTGTTAGTGTCAGCAAGATATAAAAGGTTACCATTTGTCTGCTCACCAGTACCAATCAATCTTCTTGATTCATTGAAGATCTTTGCCTTCTTATTTTCAAATGCTACTCTATGACCTGAATTGTTCAACTATGAAACACTTAACAAATTATAATTCAGTCCTTTAACCTAGTAGGCATTTTCACATTTTATCAGGTTATTCAACATTATGGTTCCTTTACCTTCAACTGGACAAGGTGTATCATTTCCCATTCTTACTAAACCAGCATTATAGTATTCAAAAGTCTCAAAATTTTGTTTATCAGCAGTCATATGGTGAGTGCAGCCACTATCTATGATCCATGCATCATTTTTACTAACTTTAGATATGAGTGCAGTTTATACATACCTTTCTTCATCTTCATCTGAATCATCCTTCATGGCTACAAATACCATCTCCATGTCTTCTTCTAATTCGGTTTCAGTGTCATCAGCTCTATTCTCAGCTAGGTAACAAGCTTTATTCCCTTTTTCCTTGTAGTCTTGGGTATCTCTCTTGTCAGAATGTCGGTTGTTTTGGTAATCTCTATTATCACCTCTATCAAACTTCTTCTCATATGATTTTTAATTTCCTTTTTCATCTTTTCTTCGGTTTGGACATCTTGCAGAAAAGTGTCCGACCTCTTTACAATTGAAACATACAAGTGGTAATTTACCTTTGTATATGCCTTTGCCTCTCTGCAATCTTTTGGTCATTAGTGCTACAATTTCATCAAGTCCTTGATCCTCAATATTAATGTCACTATCATTTCTAATAGCATGTCTATGACTTGAGTTACTTATCTTTAGAGAAGATTTGAATGCAGATTATATAGATGGTACGACACTATTGTCAAATTTTTTCATCTCAAATGAAATCAGTCTACCAACTAGACTATCTAGAGTAACTATATTGTTTGCAACTGCTCTCATTTATTGAATAGCAGAAACTCTAATAGCATATACAAGCAGTAAGGTTCTTAAGATTTTACTTACCACTATCTCCTCTTCAAATACACCTCAAACTCCTCAGATAGGATTTACTACCTTTTTGATTCTACAGCTATATTGAGTGATGTTTTCTCCTTCTTTCATCCTTAGGTCATCAAACCTCCCTCTTAGGATTTTTTTCTTTTCTCTTAATACATTGGCATCTCCTCCATGTACAAGCTTCAACTTATCCCACATTTGCTTTGCAGAGGTGCAGGTTTTGACATCCTCAAACTCAACATCAAAGAGTGATGTTGCAAGTTCTATCATCATGCAGTTATGCTCATGCTTTACTCTTAATTGCTCAAGAGTGTGAAGTCCTTTAGGCAACACATATTCAGTATCTAAGTATTCAACAATATAATTTCTAATAGCTGATAAGTGGAGTCTTATTCTTCTTTTCCATGATGCAAAGTTGTATTTATTCAACTTGGGCACATTTTGTCTGTTCATCTTGTGATCTTTTTCTTGATCTGTTAAAATCCCTTTCTAAGTACACAAGCTCTGATATCAATTGCTAGTAATAACTAAGAGGGGGGGTGAATCAATGGCCTCAAAAATATTCCAATATTCAACCCAAAAAACTTAGTACCACAATATTAAGCCTCAATTTATCTTCAGTCCTATAAGATCAATGCCTTCAAATAATTTTATCAAATTAATACTACTCAAAATGCTTTGTTAAACCTTCTACTATATGTTTACCAATTAGAAGTCTATTAATTTACCAAAAGATAGTAAATTATCTAGAGTATATCGATCAATCTAGTTAAGTTATGTGTAATGCAAAACACTAAATTAATAACTCATAAACACATTGACACATGGATTTTTAACGAGGAAACCCTGTTAAGGGAAAAACCACTTGGGACCGGTAACCATAAATTTTCACTCTTTTGAAGTGAGCTTAGTGAAGAGCCAACCCTGTTAAAGGTTAAAAACACACTGTTAGGTGTGACCTTTTTAGAGGGTTTAAAATTTTATTCTGTCACTTGATATTAGGCATCTCTATGCTACCATCCTTGATCAAACACTCACTTGGCCTGTCAATAGCTATCTGGCATCTCATGCTATCTTCATGATCAAAATTTTTGATACTCTTATGAATGTATATCAATATATAAAGGATCTTTAAATCCTACTCGGTTAAGAGACTTTCTGAATCAATGGTTAAACTGAAACAGTATGATTTGTTCACATATACAACTTATACTTGCAGATTTTCATATCTATTGTAATCTCATAAAACTATTATGATCAATATATCTTTGTTTATACCTTTGCTCCACTTTGATTCTACTTGGTGATGTTGTGCTTTGTTTTTCAGTGTCCACAGAAAACTTTAGCTCTTTCCTCAGCTTGATTGATCAAGACTGTATGAAGTTGCTCTTCATCAATTTCTCTTCACCATCCTCTTTTCATTCATTCACCCACACAATTCGTAATGAATTGATTTGTCTCTTTATAGACATGATATCACCATTTTTATTTGTTTATTTTCTTGATCTTGGCATGATCCACAATTCTCACCAATTAGATTTAAAGAAAAACTCATGTTTTATCTCGTAGATATCTTCTTGCCAACTAGAAAAAACAACTTTAATTCCATTACTTATCTCTGGATTTATCTTGTTGATGAAAACAAAGATAACTACCAGTTAAGTCCATATTTAGCGCTACCAGCTAGATATTTTTTTGTTTATGAGCTCAAGTTAATTTTGGTGTTAACTCTTTGATAGCTTCGGTCAACACTCCAGTTCTCCTCAGGTTTCTCCGTCAGTTTACACTATGTTTCTCGCCGTCGATTATGCTTGTGATTCTTCTTGTCAGTTTTCTTTCTCAAGCATCACTGTGACTCAAATTTCGGTGATGTTTGTCCATCGGTGTTCCACTGACCATTGGTTTTTGAAGTCACATTGTGAATGCTTGTCTTTTACGCATTTTTTAAAGCATAATCTTTTTCTCTCTAATTCTCTAAAGTCTTTGACACTTTTATTATAACTGATTAGATTATATCAAGTTGACATCAATGAAAATATAATCCATTAACTGATTTAATGTCTTGTATTATCCTTCTTCATTTCTATGATCAACTTAACATCTTCAAACATTGAATTAGTTACATGTCATCAACCATATCTTCTATCTGAAACTGGAGGTCTCTTCTTCTAGGATCTTCTCTTTTTTTGTACTTCTATGTAGTACTTTTTAACTTATCCTTCACATTTTGGTGAATATAATTCATTGCCTCTACAAAATTTTATGCTTGGGAGCTCCTATTCTCCACACCCCCTAGGTATCTAAGCTTGATTACACCTGTTGGGTGAACCCCATACACATTTTGGAATGCACTTTTCCCAATGCTTCTTCTAACCAAGTCTTTGTATGAGAACTCTTCCTGAGGTCATATGGTATCCCAATAATTTTTGTTCTCTTTAGTTAAAAACCTAATTAGGTTTCCAAAAGATCCATTTATGACCTTTGTTGGACCAGTGAATTATCGGTGATAGACAGATGAGAATGAAATATTTTTTCCAAGTTTCTTCCACAGTGTTCGCCAAAAGTGGCCCATGAGTTTGGGATATATGTTACATACAATGGAAGTCATTAATCCATGTATTCTCACTACCTACTTAAATAATAACCCTATTGTATACATGAGGCATCATTTTTTTTTTGGCAAGGCACAAAGTGTGTTATTTTACTGAGCCTATCAACAATAACATAGATGCTAACAAATCCTAATTTGGTTCAAGGATGTCCTAGAACAAAATCCATACTAAAACATTCCCATGGTCTATTGGGAATGGCTAAAGGAGTATAGTGACTTGTATTGGAATTTGATCCTTTATCCGTTTGAAAAACCACACAAGTCTCCACAAATCTCCTGACACCTGCATGCAACTTAGGCTAATGATAAAATCTTCTAAGTGACTCAAGAGTTTTGTCAATTGCAAAATGTCCTAAGAGACTTCTACAATGTTTCTCTTTTATATGATATTCTCCCTCATAGAGAACTTGGGGATACATAATTTACTACCTCTAAACAATAGACCCTACTGTAGTATATGCTTTGAGAAATCAGTATGATAATCATTCATAAATTTGGTGCATACCTCACGAGCTTCCTTGAAATATTCATCAATCTAATACATATATTTTAGGGAGTTGATTCCCATGCTTTCTATTTGAATTTATTGTACTATAAGTTCTCTCCTACTGGGGGAATCATCTACCTTATTTGCAACCCTTTTTTGTGCTTGATAGTTAAGTTAAAATCTTGTAGATGTTCCACCCACTTCACATGCCTATGATTTAATTTCTTCTACCTGTTCAAAAAGATGAGAACATGGTTATTAGTATAGAAAAAAAATTATTTTTGCAACGAGTAGTGCATCCATTACCTTAGGGATTGGACCATGGGATATAGTTCAAGGTCATAGGATGAACACTTTTTCTTAGCGTCATTAAGATTTTTACTAAGGAAGGCTACTAGCCTACCTTCTTGACTCAAAATTGCCCCTATTGCCACCTTACTAGCATCACATTCAATGGTGAATACCTTCCTAAATCAAGGTAGGAAAAGGATAGGTTTTTGTTCTATCCTCCTCTTTAAGTATTCAAATGACTCATTAGCCTCCTCTTTCCAGTGAAATTTACATCTACTTCTTATTTTGATGGTATAAAATCATGGGTGCACATACTCCACTAAAATATCTTATGACCTTTCTATAAAAACCTACAATTCCATTGAAGCTCTTTACCTAACTTGTAGTCCTAAGGGTTTTCCGATTAAGGATAGATTCTAACTTTGAGGCAACCATCTCCAAACTATCCTTTGATATAAAAAAACCCAAGGAATGTAAAGTCCTCTTGCAAGGAAACACACTTGTCCAAAATAATCATTAGCTTTTCTGGTGCAGGAGCACCTAGGTAGGCTAGTGTGAGACCTAGGGCTTATTTATTTTTTTTGGCTTGTAGTGATGCTAGCCACATCACTAGCTCAATAAGAGGAACCTTTTGGTCCTTTGGTAGGTTTAATAAAGTTGGAGAGGCCCACAATGGCCAAGTTGGTAGAAGTTGCTATTTGTTGTCAACTAGGTGACTTAGGCCCTAGGGTGGGTAAATTGTTCTAGGAAGGTTCATAAGGTCTTAGATATGTTATCTAAGGTAATTTTATGCATATTCCATGCTTAGTATCTTTTTAGGACAAGTTTGGTAATCTAACTCCATTTGGAGAAAAAGTTGCTAAAAATGTTGTCATGTTGTCTTGACAACTTTTCTTGTCATGACCAACTTTTTAGCATTCATTTTTGGACAATGCTCTAACTATCTTAAACAATTAAGAACACATGGTAGAAACCTATAAAAGGCCATGATAAAACTTTTCATTGGCTTGATGAAGTTTGAAGAAGCACAGTATGGACTGTGCATAAGCATCTTTTGTTAATTTTATGATTTACTAAGTATCTGAAGAAGAAGTGGATTAGATGGCTTGAGTTTTGTATTGGAGAAGTTCTGTAATGTTTTTTTGAATCTTTGTGTGGATTTTATTTTATTTTTCCTTCCAGTTTGTAATACTTTAGAAATTCATTTTGGTTTTGCCAGTTCGCTGGTCTGTATAGGGTTGTAGGTGTAAAATGGAGTCTTAGGGCCACTTCCCACCATTGGATTCCTATGGTCTCTTGGGATTTGGAACTAGACTCCATGTACTCTATGTACACTACTAAAGGGCCCAAGAAAAGCACAACAAGCAATTTTGAAGTGATTCCCTAGGCAATTCTGTATAACTTGGTTAGGGATCACAGAGAAGACAACAGAAAATGGAAGGGATTGGGGGCACTATTGCCTCAATCCAAGCATGAGAAAAGCAAGGAGGAGGGTTAGACCAACTCCAATCTAAAGGAGAAGTCCTAAAAAGGTCCCTAAGGGGAGAAAAACAAACTTTACTGTTGACAGCACTGAAACCCTTGAAACCCTCTTTTAAAGCCTAAATTTGTGCTTTGGCTATACAGACAAGTTGGGGGTTTAAAACTGGAAAAATCTCTAAGCCCTGTAAAAAGGGTAACCATATTACTGATTTTTTTGTGGCACTGTTATGGGGTTTTTCAAGATATTTGTGTTTAATTCCATATTGAGGGCTAATCCTTGTAGCCTTTTTCTAACATTTTTGGATTGAAACTACTCATGATTACAGTATTGATTGAGTTGTTAGGTGTTAGTAGGGATATAGTGGAACCCTAGATGAAGGGATAACACTTTTGGAGGCTTAGATGGATTTTAAGCTTAGTGTGGATTGGAGAAGCTAGAGAGGAAGCATGGTTCTATTGTGGTGATGTGCCCCAACTGAATAGGAAAGGGTCCCTTGAGTTGGATCCTAGGAGGTCTAGGGTGTGTAACAACCCTAGTTGGTCAAGTAATAGACCTAAGGAAGCCCTAAGAGAGTTTGGGGTTTGGAGAGCAAGGTTGGGGGTTACATCAGAGTGGTATTAGAGCAAGTTGAGAAACTTGGGAAGATTGGTTTATGTCAGAGGTGGAATCTTGTGGTTCTACGAAGATGGTGACAAATGCAGAATTAGCTAAGGATATGGGGGAGAAAAAGGAGAAGAACAAACTCCTTGAGGATACTTTGGAAGCAATGAGAGTAAAGATGGAAGAACTAGTAGATGATACTAGGAAGAAAGAATATGAAGTAGAATCTAGTGGCAAGGTTAAGAAGAAGATCGAGGAAGAAGACTATATCCCTGAACCTGACCCAATATTGAATGAGGAACCTTTCCTGAAAGCCATAAAAGCATTAAGTGGAAAATCCTTGGAAGGGATACCTCTATTCGGAGGGAAGATGGATATTGAGGCAGTCATGGACTATTTTGAAGCAATGGAGAATCATTTTGAGTGTGAAGGGATAAGTGAGGTTCAAAGGGTTAAAGTAGCCAAGTATAGACTCAGAGGATTAGCTTTGACTTGGTGGAAGTACCTTCAAGATGAGAGGGTAAGCATGGGGAAGCAACCAATAGAAAATTGGAAGGCTATGGTAACCAAATTGAAGAAGAGATATCTTCTAGAGGACTATGAAATACAACTTCATAGGAAGAGACAAACCTTGAAGTAGAAAGACTTAGAGGTGGCCTCGTATACTGAGGAATTCCAAAGGCTATGTTTAACGTCTAAGTTACAAGAAGAAGAGCCAATCAAAGTGGCTAGGTACTTTGGACAATTGAAGTGGAATATCCAAGAAGATCTTAGTGTGTGGGCCCCTACTACTGTCCAAAAAATTCATCAGCTAGCTATGAAGGTAGAAGAGAAAAATAGGAGAAAAGGGGATTCTAACCTCAAAGATAGAGGCAAGGGAAAAAATCAAAGAGGTCAAAGCAGAGGCTACCAAGGAAAAGGTAGTGAGCAAAGGAACCAAGGGGAGAGTAAGCTCACAGATCAAACTAGTGATCACTCTACAAGGGGTGGCTTAAATAGAGGGAGAGGCAACCAAGGAGGATCAAGCAGAGGTAGAGTAGGTAGAAGAAACTCTTATTTTGCAACTATGAAGTGTTACAATTGTGGACAGCTAGGGCATACTGCCTATAGATTCCCGGACAAGCCCTCTCCTTCAAATCAAGATAAAAGATTGGCCTATGCCCAAGAGGATAGTATGAGCTGCAAGGATGCTAACATAGATCACATTGAATTTAAAAAAGGTGAGAACCTCATGTTTAGAAGGGTACTGATTAAGCAACCAGTCCCTAATGAACCTACACATAGGAGGGCCTTATTTAGGATCAAATGCAAGATCCTAGGGAAAGTGTACAAGGTGGTGGTTGATTTTGGATCAACTGATAATGTGATATCAGAGGAGGCTATTACTAAAATCAAACTAAAGAATATTCCCCATACCAACCCCTACAGGGTCACTTGGCTTAACAAAGGGCAAATCATTTTGGTTAATGAGAAAACATGGGTGGACTTTTCTATTGTAGGTTACAAGGATAAACTATTGTGTGATATTTTTCCCATGGATTATTGTAATCTCTTATTAGGGAGACCTTAGAAATTTGATAGGGAGGTTGTATATGATGGCAGGGCTAATGCCATAACCTTCATAAAAGGAGCCAAGACTTTCAAAATTCAGTCTTTGTTGGAAGGGGAAGAACCACAGTCCCAATTGCCTAGTGTACTACTAAGTGGTGGAAAGGAGTTTATGAAGGACCTTAAAGATAAGGAAATCCAAGGATTTATAGTGATACTAAAGTCAATAAATCAAGAAGAATCAGTCAAGGAACCCTTACCAAGTTAGGTCCAAACTTTTCTTGAAAGATATAAGGACATAGTGAGTGGTGGTAACCAAGCCACCTTGCCTCCTAGGAGGGTTATAAGTCATCAAATAGACTTTGTACCAGTGCCTCTTTGCCAAATAAAGCAACCTATAAGCTCACTCCAAATCAGAACCTAGAAGTGGCAAGACAAGTCCAAGAGTTGATGGACCAAGGTTTGATAAAGAAAAGCATAAGTCCTTGTGTTGTCCCAGTGGTTTTGGCATCCAAGAAGGGTAGAAAATGGAGGTTGTGCACTAACTCAAGGCCCATTAACCGAATTACAATCAGGTATAGGTTTCGTATTCCAAGAATTGAAGACCTTATGGATTCTCTAGGGGCTGCTATGTATTTCACCAAATTGGACTTGAAGAGTGGGTATCACCAAATAAAGATCAAGGAGGGAGATGAGTGGAAGAAAAAATTTAAGACCACAGATGGTCTCTATGAATGGTTGTTTATGAAATTTGGTCTTTCCAATGCCCCTAGCACATTCATGAGACTCATGAATGAAGTGTGCAAAGAATTCATAGGAAGATTTGTGGTGGTGTACTTAGATGATGTCCTCATTTATAGCAAGACTAAGGAGGAACATGTCAAGCATGTAGAGGAAATTTTGAGGAGACTTCATGAAGAGAAGCTAGCCATCAACTTGGAGAAGTGTGACTGTTTCAAGCAAGAGTTGGTATATTTAGGCTTTGTGGTGTCTAAAGGATCTTTGAAAATGGACAAGGAGAAAGTTTCTTCTATACTAAGTTGGCCAACACCTACCACAGCTACTAAGGTAAGAAGCTTTCATGGATTGTCCCAATTCTATAGGAAGTTCATTAGAAATTTTAGTGGTATTTGTGCACCTTTTCTTGATACAATAAAAGGGGGAGTTAAGTCTAAGTTTAAGTGGACTTTAGAGGCTGAAAAGTCTTTTGTTATGTTGAAGAAGCAAGTAGCCACCCAACCCATCCTTCAATTGCCTATTTTTGAAAAACTATTTACCTTAGAATGTGATGTAAGTGGTTTAGTAGTGGGTGGGGTTTTGAGTCAAGAAAGTAGGCCAGTAGCTTTCTATATTGAGAAGCTAAATGAGGCCAAGAAAAATTACTCATCATATGACCTAGAGCTTTATGCCTTAGTCAAATGTCTTAGGAAGTGAAGACACTATCTATTGCCAAAATAATTTGTTGTGTTTACAGATAATCAAGCTCTTAGCTACATCAATACCCAGAAGAAGTTGAGCAATAGACACTTAAAGTGGATGGAGTATTTTCAGGCCTTCACCTTTACAATCAAGCATAAGAAGGGGCAATTGAACAAGGTTGTTGATGCCTTGAGTAGGAGGGTTTTGATAGTCCAAGAGATTCAGCTCCATAGCATTGGAGTGGAGAGATTTCATAATCTATACAAAGAAGATGAAGACTTTGCTGAAGCCTACAAGGTATGCATGGATTTTGAAAACCATTTTCATAGCAGATTTTCAGAGTATACATTACAAAATAGGATTCTATTCAAGGGTAACTAGTTGTGTGTGCCTAGGAGTTCTATGAGAGAGAATCTAGTACAAGAGAATCATAATGGCAGCTTGAGTGGACACTTTGGTGTCAGCAAGACCATAGAACTAGTGCAAAGGTTCTATTATTTGCCTAAGTTGGTCAAGGACGTAACCAAGTATGTGGAATAGTGCATGGTGTGCATGAAGGCAAAGGGAGGAATGATTAATGTAGGTCTTTACCAGCCCCTACCAATTCCAAACCGGCCATGGGATTGTGTAAGTATGGATTTTGTTGTAGGTATTCCTAAAACTAAGCAAGGTTATCATAGCATCTATGTTGTAGTTGATAGATTCAGTAAAATGGGGCATTTCATCCCATGTAAGACAACTAATGATGCAAGTCATATTTCTCACTTGTTCTTCAAATAAATTTTAAGGATCCATGGACTCCCATTGAGAATAGTGTCTGATAGGGATGTCAAGTTCATGAGTCACTTCTGGAAGACCTTGTGGAAAAAGCTTGGCACAAACATGTCTTTTGGTTTATCTTACCATCCCCAAACTAATAGTCAAACTGAAGTGATTAACAGGAACTTGGGTAACCTTCTTATGTGCCTAACTAAGGAGTATGACCAAACTTGGGATGTCATCATCTCACAAGCAGAATATGCCTACAATGATAACGAGAATAGAACTACCGGCAATAGTCCTGTTGAGATTGTTTATGGCATGCATCCAAGAGGTGTGTGTGAATTGAGGTGTCTTGGAGGTATGGATTGGAGAAGTGGTTAGGTTGAAGACTTTCTACAAAACATGAAGGAGATTCAGGAGCAAGTCAAGAAGACCATCCAAGATAATACCCAAAAACTCAAATCCAAGGTGGATGAAAAGAGAAGGAATGTTCAGTTTGCTGTTGGGGACTATGTGATGGTCCATCTGAACAAAACAAGGCTTCAAAAGGGTATTCCTACCAAGCTCCAAATGAAAAGAGTGGGCCCTTGCAGGATATTGGCAAAGTATGGAGAAAATGCCTATAAGGTAGATTTACCTTCCTATTTAGGCATATCCCCTATTTTTAATGTGCAGGACTTGGTGGCATATAGAGGTCACTTACCTCAAATCAGTTCAGATGTTCATGATGATTTTGAACCTGCTACAGCAGCTACCATTAGCCAGTTGGAGGCAGAGAAGGTGTTAAAATCAAGGGTGAGGAAGTCTACAAGGCATAAGGTCTATATGGAGCACCTCATCAAGTGGAAGGGCAAGCCAAATTATGAGGCTACTTGGGTTGCTGAGGGAAAGTTTTAGAAGGTTGGCATACCCCTCAACATGCTCCCATCAAGTTTAGCTTAGTTCCCTTGGGGGGGGGGAGTATGGTGTAGGAGAACCTAGGTAGGATAGTGTGAGACCTAGAGCTTCTTTTTTTGTTTTGGCTTGTAGTGATGCTAGACACATCACTACCTCAATAAGAGGAACCTTTTTCTCCTTTGGTAGGTTTAAGAAACTTGGAGAGGCCCACAATGGCCAAGTTGGTAGAAGTTGCTATTTGTTGTCAACTAGGTGACTTAGGCCCTAGGGTGGGTAAAATGGTCTATGAAGGTTCTTAAGGTCTTAGATAGGTTATCTAAGGTCATTTTATTCATATTCCATGCTTAGTAGTTTTTTAGGACAAGTTTGGTAATCTAACTCCATTTGGAGAAAAAGTTGCTAAAAATGTTGTCATGTTGTCTTGACAACTTTTCTTGTCATGACCAAATTTTTAGCATTCATGTTTGCACAATGCTCTAACTATCTTAAATAGTTAATAAAACATGGTAGGAACCTATAAAAGGCCAAGATCAACCTCTTCATCAGGTTGATGAAGTTTGAAGAAGCATTGTAGGGATTGTGCATAAGTATCTTTTGTTAATTTTATGATTTACTAAGTATCTGAAGAAGAAATTGATTAGATGGCTTGAGTTTTGTATTGGAGAAGTTCTTTAATGTTGTTTTGAATCTTTGTGTGGATTTTTTTTTATTTTTCCTTCTATTTTGTAATACTTTAGAAATTCATTTTGGTTTTGCCGGTTCCCTGGTCTGTACAGGGCTGTAGGTGTAAAATGGAGTCTTAAGGCCACTTCCCACGATTGGATTCCTATGGTCTCTTAGGATTTGGAACTATACTCCATGTACTCTATGTACACTACAGGAGGTCCCAAGAAAAGCATAGCAAGAAATTTTAAAGTGATGCCATAGGCAAGTTTGTGTAACATGGTTAGGGATCATAGAGTAGACAACAGAAAATGGAAGGGATTGGGGGCACTTTTGCCTCAATCCAATCATGAGATAAGAAATGAGGAGGGTTAGACCAAATCTAATCCAAAGGAGAAGTCTTGACAAGGTCCCTAAGGGGAACACAAACCAAATTTACTGCTGACAGCACTGAAACCCTTGAAACCCTCTTTTTAAGCCTAAATTTGTGCTTTGGCTGTACGGAAAAGTTGGGGGTTTAAAAATGACAAAATATATAAGCCCTCTAAAAAGGGTATCCATATTAGTGATTTTTTTTTTCATTTTTAAGGGGTTTTTCAAGATATTTCTATTTAAGTCCATATTTAGGGCTAATCCTTGTAGCCTTTTTCTGACAGTTTTGATGTATTTACATTTGTGGATTGAAACTACTCATGATTGTAGTATTGATTGAGTTGTCAAATATTAGTAGGGATCTAGTGGAACCTTAGATGAAGGGCTAACACTTTTAGAGGCTTAGATTGATTTGAAGCTTAGTGTGGATTGGAGAAGCTAGAGAGGAAGCATGGTTCTATTGTGGTGATGTGCCCCAACTGAATAGGAAAGGGTCCCTTGAGTTGGATCCTAGGAGGTCTAGGGTGTGTAGAAACCCTAGTTGGTTAGGTAATAGACCTAAGGAATCCCTAAGAGATTTTGGGGTTTGGAGAGCAAGGTTGGGGGTGTTAGGGTTTTTTCTTGCAAGGCCTCTAAAGATGCTTGAATGCTTAAATAAATCTATAACTCCCAATGCCTTTGATACTTTGACTCAAGCAAGAGAAAACACTAATTGATGAGGTACTTTGATAACACTTGGGATACCTATTATCACCTCCTTATTTTTTGAGATCCACTAACTCAGGCAGTTTTTACCTATGAATGATTACTAACTTGACAGTATCTTTAGAGTGGATTTTACTTATGTGTTGAATGCTCTATTTTTATATGGATATATAAATGAAAATGTAGATAACTATGACTATTCAGAGAAAAATCTTGATAATCCAAATCATTATCTTAATGACAACAAACAGCAACATAATCGAGAATTTCATCTTTCTTTACTTTTACAATTCTTGTGAATCTAGGAGGAATAACCTATTTGATTTACTCTTTAAGAAATCAGCAAACTTTAACTGTAATTACTGTGAATACAATTGATTTTACATACATACTCTAAAAATAATTGATTTTGAATAGTATTGAATATTTTGGATGATGATGGATTATCTAACAAGCTCCTAGACCATTGCCTATCCTTGGGCTTATAGAGTCAAAACATATAAATCCATAGAGATATATAAACAAGAATACTATAGGATGCCTTACAACCTACATACAACTTAGATAAAATGTCTTTCAAGTTATCCTGTCACTTCTACAATATTGTATCAAATCCTCAATCACTATTGTACTCCTTGAAACTACTCACAAAATTTAATTCTCCCCTTGGAAGAAGCTTGCAAATAATCAGATAACTACCTTATAGCTAATATGTTCAACATGCCTTACAAATTAAACATATCAGAGTATAGACAATAAGTAAAGAGACCACAAAACTGTAGAGTAAATTTGCACTATATTTTTATTCATATACTTATGCTTCAAATACATACAAAGGCTAAAAGCTCAAAAAACACAGACTGGAGCCCAAAAGTCTATCTTACAATTATGTTTCATCTTTTTTTCAAAATATTACAATTATTATATTCATAGGTCCTAAACCATCTTGGAATCCTTAAAGTTAGGATGTAACAAGCTTTGGATGGTTTAAGGAAACTAACCCTAAAAGTACAAAAAAGAAAAGAAATGAGAATGTTCAAGCGGTGGCAAGACAAGAATGAGGATGAAATCTGATCTTCTTTGTCTTCATATGAACTCTGGCACCTTTGTTTGACAATGTTCAGGATAGTATCTAATATTTGTACTGAGACCAGGTGACCTCCATTTCAGGATAACCTACACTTGTCTTTCATAATTACTAACCTCACTGTGCTAAATTATCAGGCACCAAGTGTTCCTCTCTACTCCTCATCTAGGACCTCTTCCTCTCGCCACACACTTCTTCTTCTTTGGTTTTGTCATCAAATCCCAAGCTATCACATCATCCTCTACAGGCCATTTGAAACTCTAAATACTCTACATTTTTCTTTTCTACCTTTCACATCTGACATCAGTAATGCTTTTAACATCAACTAAAAATTTATTTATATCAGTTTCTGCCTCAAAAGCCTCATCCAAATTTTTATTAAAACCATCTAAATCTAGATCAGATTCTATAATAAATGCCTCATTACTAGGCATTCTGCTATCAAATTCATTCCTCCAGGCCTCCAAGGCCTTAATCTGATCATCTTCTCCTTTCAATGGAGGAACAAATCTATTAAAATTTGGTGAAAATAGGCTCATCTTAGCCTCTATCTGATTCAATTTACCCTTAAAGAAAGGTACAATGACATTAACTTTCTTGATCTCATCCTCGACCTCTGACATAATTTCTGGCAAATCCGGCATGTGTTGCTGCAAAAAGGCTAATTTCTAAAACAAATGTACCCTAGGAGACCATGTTGTGAAGAAAGGAGTTAAAAAAGAGATGTATCCTATCACATCAACATGTAAGATGGGAAATTTATTTTATGCATTCAAGATTACATCTGTTTTATCTTTCAATATATTAATCCTATGCTGAAGAATAATCCTCAATGCATTTATGGCCACTTCATTATCCTTTTTGGCCACATCCTCTATTTTAACCTCTTCCCCTGCTTCAACTTTCTCTTCTATTTGCAGAGGTTTTACTGAGGGTACATATACAACTTCTGGCTTTTCTTGTAATTGCTTAGACATTTCAGAAATTACCATATCCTGTTGATGGATCTTGATATGGCACAATTCTCTATCTTTGGCCAAGGCACTAGACTCCTCAATTAAGACACCACATTTTTCTAAAAAAATACTTTGTCTTTTCTTCATTTAGATGTGCCCAATGTGTCATTATTTGGGAAATCTCAAGATCTCTTGTGTTCTACACTGTCCACACCATCTGGTTTCCAACCATGCTCTCTTAAATGTTCAAAAGTTGAGGCTTCTACTCTTTAGGACACAAATTCCACATGGAAAATGCTTGGTATTTTTTACTATATCCAAATCCTTTGATCATGTCACCCATTTGAATTTCACTTGCCATTTTCAGATTTGTTTGTTTTCTGATTTGGTCTATGATAAATGCTGAGGCTAAATCCCAGCCTTTAGCAAGCAAGATTCCACTATTCAAGACCATCTTCCTAGCCTCATCCGGAGAAACATCCTCACTTTAAGGATCATATGTTTGTAGAGTGATAAGAGCCTCATTTTTTACTGCTTCTTCACCATTTGATTTCAATTGTTCTCTGATTTATTCCTTTTTATGCCACCTTAAGAAATCCTTAAATTCATCAGTTTTTATAAAGTTATCATCACTTAAGAACTGTTGTTGGTGAAGCAATATTTCATCAATACATGCTCTGAGAGGCAATTCTATGTTTTCCTCTACCTCTTTCTATTGTCTCTTTCCTTTTCTGATCTCTTTTGTCAAATTATGATCATATAATTTGTTGCCAGGAACAAGAGAACTTACTCTATCCCCTTTTCTCTCTTTTCTTTTATAAGAGGTTTGACCAAGATCAACTTTTTGCCTCTTGGTAGCAGGCTCATCTACATCATTAGGTTGAGGAACCACAATCAAATCTATGACATGTCCTTGTTCTCCCTATATCTGAATTTCTTCTGCAACATTCTATTGTGCTTGATCCATTTGAGGTGGATGGACATATTCTTCATCACTCTAACTCTCATATTCAGATTCTTTCCCCCCTTTTTTCACATCCAGAACTATGTATAATTTCTCACATAGTGTGTAAAAATTATCTATCATAGCTTTAATTTTGTCAATATATAGCAAGTCAGGATAAAAACCTCCAAATGCTAATCCATTTCTTTTTATTTGTTTCTCTAAATTCAATAACTCTTGAATTTTTTCTCTCCTAGTTCTCACTTCATCTTCATCAAGGATATTCCTAGTAGCATCCTCCTCCACATAAAGACCATGCACATATGTGTTCGGTATGGTAGGAGTTAGGAGTTTCTTAGCTCCTACAATAAATCCCTCTAGATCAATATATCTATATAATGTTGCTCCCATTTTGCTATTTTCCGACCATTTGCTCACTAAATCAATAGTACCTTTGCCAATTGTAAACTGAAAAATCTTAAATTTCCTAGGGGTTAATGTCCCCTTCCTATGTGGTGCAAAGTTCTCATTATCTATTAATAAAAGTTGCCAAATAAATTCCATAGCTGCCACTCTTGATGGCACATGATACGGTAAGACATGAGGAGGATGTGTGCATCCATATACTCTGATCATAGTGAAATTTTATTCTAAAGAGAAGTCTCCCCAATTGTGGCCAACCTCTGATTTATCAACATATTCATAGGGTCTCAGCAACCAAAACACCTTCACTGGGAGTCTAGTCTTGCTAATACCCAAACTCTGCATCAAAGGGTACACAATCCAGTTCTCAAATCCATAGAAGTCACAATCCTAGGAGGTGAAATTACATATCCTAATCCAAAATTGGATAGGATTGGGCCAGTCCTGAAAGATCCTATGGGGGTTCAAATTGTTTACATTCATAATACCATAATTGAAATGCAATAATAAATGCATCAGGATAGAATAATGTAAAAACTTAGGATCTTTATCCTTTTTCTACATAGCTACAAACCCCTCATGCATCCTATCAATGATGTACTATATATAATCATAGCTAGTACTAGAATGCACATCTTGTAAATCTAATACCATCATTAAAATTCCAGAATTTATCTTCTCAGCTCCTCCATCTATACCCAACACTCTACACAAAGCATACGCAATGTACTTGATATAGAAATGTAAATCTTTGAAATAGTAAGGTGCAGTTCCTGGTAAAGGGGCAATATGATTTCTAACCTCCTTAAGAACATGGTTTTTCAATTGGTTCCTAGCAACACCGGGTTGTAACCTATACCTTTCTTCTTTCTTTGTAATATTAATCTTAGTGGACATGGTACTATATAAACCAAAATCTTGCATAAATGAATTCCTATTCAGAATTAACAATGCAGTACCATCATTCTTTTTAATTGTCCTAGACAAGGAGTCGTAATGGTTTTCTAGTGCTAGAAACAAGTCTACATCTACATAGACATCAGGAACAATTAACCTAGCCAAACCACTAGTCCAAGGGTTTGATATTGGGATGGCCTTATCAGCATTATTATAAAAATAGTTATAGAGAGAAAAACCTATAGAACCTGGTGTACGAGCTTCTCTAATTTCATAGTATTCATCTGCCAGTATGTTGGCATTTGCCCTCTTGTTCTATGTAGACCCAGGTAACAGCTTCAAAAATTCATCAAAGAAATTCCTTTTCCCCTTGGCATCTTCATCGCTCTTCCCACTAGTAGAAGCCACTCTAACTGCTTTACTCATCTTGTTCTGTTTTCACCTCTCTTTCACCGATATTGAGACAAATCTTCTCTCAGGACTCCTTACTCTTTTCTATGCACTGAAGACAATTCAAGAATTCTAAAAACTGGAGAATCACCCTGAATTTGATCAATTCCTGCTTCTTGGACACAAAAAACCTAGCAAATTCTCTGCTCTCAAATTCTGGATGTATGATGAATGAAAATAAACTTGCGATCATCCCTTTATGGTAAATTTTCAAAGTACTTATCTCATCATTGAAGAGACAATCAATTTCACCTTCAAGTTTACATGTTGTGGTATTAATTGAAATCCTAGCCGTAGCTAATGAATGTGATAGGAAATCAAATTCATATGAGTGCATTTTCAAAAAACCCTTATAAAATTTAAACAAAATGACATGTCTTGATATGATTGGTTCTTCACCAAACATATCAGCTATCATTTTCACACAGTAATTAATCTCCTATATTTCTATTGGACGATGAATCTCTATATTTTCATGTCAGCAACTGTCACTTTTTATCACTTTTCATATTTGGAAACCAAGTGACTATGCATTATCTCTTTGTTGCTGATCAAATCTCTTAACTCTCAATTCTTTTGGAGATCTAGTGACTATATGATTTCCTTCACCTTAGCTTAACCATGATTAACTTCTGGCGATCACGCGACCAAATGAATCCAAGTTGCTAGTAGTATTTCCAAACTCATATTTTATTTGGAGACCCCATGACCACAGTTATTTTTATCTTTTAAGATCTTATTGCTAAGTCTCTTAATGTTCATTTCACTTTACGAGACCCCATGACTATCCTTAGTCGCTCCATCACTAAAAAAAATGCTCTTTAATATTTCCTTTGGAGACTTTGTGACATAGCCCATGAAACCTTATCTTTTAATTTTAATTCAGAAACTATGTGACTAAAGCTTGTCTCATTGTTGGGAGAACATTTTACCCTTATGAAAAATTGATAGAGACTCAGTGACTACCATTGATCTTATCCTAATCTGCATTTGACGGCTCTGCTAAGTCGCTAAATATATTTTGGAAACCCTAAATCATTTGAAGACCACGCTACAATATTAAAATACATAGTTTTACATCTTTTAGTCTCTTAATCGCCAAATGATATTTTTCCTATTGGGATACCATGTGACTGATACACTTTGTTCTATTCACTGTGGACACGTGTCTCATCTTTATTGTTTGTCTCCAAATCACTGAAAATATGATGACTTACCATGTTTAACTAGAGACTACCCGACCACCATATACTTCAATCAATTTTTGGTTTGTCACCAAGTCTCTGAATCTTTTACTTAACTGACTTTTAAACTGGAGACATGGCGACAGAAGTATTTAAACCTATCACTAACTATGCTCTGATCTGGAGACCCCATGACTAAAGTAATCACTAAGTCTCATGATAATTTTCTAACTGTAGGATACACTACGCGACACCGTGACTTAATCGCTTGTCTCCATGTCGCCAGATCATGTTTTCTTCATTGGGAGACTTCACGACTGAAGGACTTCGCTAAGTCTCATAACTTACAAAGAATATTCTTTTTCCTTTTGAGACATCCCAACAACAGTTAATCACCCAGTCTCATGATAAAATGGAATATGCTTTTAGGATTAAGTGACTAGGCGACCATTTAAAAAGGCACATGACTTTTTATAACTTAAGTTTTTCAAAAAGGTAATGCAAAAATAGAAACTCGATTGACATTTTAGGGTTTTTCTGCATTTTCACTTAGAAGACAGCATAGGGTTTTGGGATTTTCACTATTCATCTGGACTTTGATAGGGATAATTCAAATTAGGACAGATTTTCTTCATCTTGGATACAAATTGGCAGGAGGACAAGAAAATTTTAGGGAAAAACAACAAAACCAGGAATACAACCAACAGTGGCTCTACCTAAGAATTGACTAAACAAAATTTATGGCAAAGAACCACAAAATCTCTGGTTGTAGACCGCTACAAAAAATGAAGAGGACTCCAAGTAACCTACTACAGAAAGGAAAATATTTACAGCATTTACATAACCGAAGGAAATTATTCATAGTATGATACATACTTACTTGTTCATGAACTTTGATTCTCATTTGAAAAAGGGCTTCAGGAATTGCCCATGCATAGGCAACTCAAAATATTCTCCATCCATCTTCTTCAATAAGTAAGAGGCTTTTCAAAAGTTCTGTGAGACAATAAATGGCCCAAGCCATAAAGATTCAAATTTCTTGTGTTTTCCTTTATCTTTTGCTCTTGCATTCCACTGAAGAACCAGGTCACCAGATCAAAACTTTCTTTCAGTATCCCTTTTTTCAAAAAGGTATTTCATCTTCTGTTGCAACTTTAGGTTTTCCTTTTGGCTATTTCTTCTTACTTCATCCAATTCTACCAAATGAGTCATTCTATTCTGCATATTGTCAGAAACATCTAAATGTTCCTCTTGTATAAACTGATATACTAGTAATAAATTATTGATAGGCATTCTTGCCTATAGACCATACACCAGCTCAAATGGAGACTTACCAATTTATTTTTTAACTATTATTCTGTCAGCCGAAAGTGCTAGTTTCAACTTAGTATGCCATGCTCTTTTATTCTTTTCAAGAGTTCTTTTTAGTATTTTCAATATACTCTTATTACTAGACTCAACTTGTCCATTAGCTTGTGGATGATATGGGGATGAATATGATATTGTAATCGCATATTTTCATAGAAAGCTATCATTTCTTTTGATCTAAAACTCATGGCATTATCCATTACTAATTTAGCAGGTACACCAAATCTAGTTATAATATTCTTGATTAGAAATTCACTGACTACCCTACTTGTTTCTTTCTTTGTAGGGATGGCTTCAATCCACTTGGTAAAATAATCTATGGCAACCAATATCCAACTGTGTCCCCCATTAGATTTCTCTTGGAATTCACCAATAAAATCAATTCCCCACATAGTAAAAGGAGCTTCAGTACTTACTGGGTTTAGCAACAGAGCACCAAAAAATTTCAGCTTGTTTGAGAACCTTTGACAAGGTTCACATATTCTAACATATTCATAGGTATCTTTGAATAAAGTGGGCCAATAGTACCCAGCTCTTAAAATCTTATGGGCAGTAGTCTTAGTAGAAAAATGACCTCCACATTCTCCTGCATGCATTTCACATAAAAATCTTCCAGCTTGGTATTTATCAAGACATAACAGCAATACACCATTCTTATCCTTCCAATATAAGTCTCCTTGAATCAAAGTGTATCTTTGAGTTTGCAATCTCAGATTTCTTTTCTGATTTTCTGACATATGATCAGGACGTTTGGCATTTTTGAGAAAAAACAAGATATTACTATAGAATGGTTGCCTCTCTATGCTTGTAGTAGTTTGATCATGTATCTCTGTCTGATTTATTTGTACTAAATCCAACTTTTCTTCTATCATGAGTTTTTCCAAACCCTATCCTCTTATCAACTTTGTAATATGGATCTCAAGGTTAAATTCATGAATTCTGGTGATCCATTTACACCTCTTACCAGTAACCTCTGACTGTGTAATAATATCTTTCTCTGTTGAATGAGGAACATATGCTTGTATCTGAGCACAAACCAAGTATGGCCTGAAAGACTTCACAGCTTTTACCAAAGCATAAGCCTGCTTCTCCATTATTTCATAATTAAGTTCTGGAGCTTGTAGGGATTTACTATAAAAAGCTATTGGATGTTCAAATCCTTGTTCATCTTTTTTTAGTAAAATAGAAGAAATTGTATGAAAAGATGTAAATGAAAACAAAGAGAAAGGCTTAGTATAATCTAGAGATTTTAAAAATGGAGCCTCTTGTACTGCTTTCTTTATTTTCTCAAATGCCTGTTGGGCTTCTTCATTCCAAAAAAATTGGCATCTTTCTTTAACAACTTTACAATGGGTTTAACAATCTCTGCAAAGTTTGTTATGAACCTTCTGACAAAATTGATCTTTCCTAAAAAAGATTGTACCCCTTTTAGGTTCTTTGGAACAATAACCTTTTGAATTTCTTCCACTCTCTCAAGGTCTATTGTCACTCCTTCCTTAGACACTATGTGTCCAAGTAACCTTCCCTCTTGTACTGCAAAATGACATTTCTTGGGATTTAGTGAGACCCCATATTCTAATGCTTTATAGAAAATCTTGCCCAAGTGATCATAGTGATCCTCGGCTTTCTTAGAATATGTAGTTAAATCATCCTGATAAAAGACCATAAATAAATCAATGAATTCTTTAAAAGAAACATCCATGGCCCTTTGAAAATTTGCCCCTGCATTTATTAGTCCAAATTGCATTTTGATATAAACATAGGTTCCCCATGGAGTGGTAAATGCAGTTTTGTATTGTTCTGATTCTTTAACTAAGACTTGGTTATATCCTGAGAAACCATCCATCATAGACAACAACTCACAACCAGTCACCTTGTGCAACATTGCTTCCATTTTAGGTAAAGAATAATTATCTTTTAATGAAGCAATATTTAAATTTCTAAAATCCACACATAGTCTGATATAACCATTCTTTTTTCTAACTGGTACCAAATTTGATACCCAAGTTGAATTTCTAATTGGATGGATTATCCCAGGATCCTTTAATTTCATCAATTCTTGTTGCTTCTTAGGAGCAAACAAGGGGTTAATAGGCCTCTATTTTTACCTAAATGGTTTCACATCTGACTTTAATGGGATTTCATGTTGAAAAAGATCCTCTCTATAGGCTTTCAAATCCTCATATGACCAAGCAAAGACATATTTATATTTTCTTAATAGTTTGATCAAATTTATCCTTATATGAGAGTCTAAACCCATTCCAATATAAACAATTTGAGGACTATTTTCAGATCCTAAATTTATTTCCTCCAAATCCTCAATCTTGGCATTGCTTAATTTTGTTGAATCATTTTTTGGACTACTAAACAATGCTTCAAGCTCAACCAAACCCCTAGGAATCTGATTAGAACTTAACTGGACAACCTCATTTCCCAAAATATAGTCTTTTCCATCATTTCTTTCCAGCAAAGTATTACAATCTATACTCTGGTTCTCATAATAGTCTAGACATTGCATAAACCTCAGAATATCTTGATCATCCTAAAAAACCTGCCAGTTGTATATGTTGTCTGGAACAACTGGTCTTGTCTTGACTTCCAGTATTGACACCCCATGTAAGGTCAAATCATCAATTTTTAAAGCAACATTTTCTAAAAAATCAACCATTATATTTTTTGACCTTTCTATCCAGCTTATGTCAAAGGCATCAAACATTTCAATTTGATCCCAAATAGCATACTTGTACTTTTTTAATCTATCATTCTTTACTACATATTTGGATCTAACTTGAGCTACCACCAACTCAGAATCACCATAAACCTTTAAACATTTTGTCCCATGTTTGATAGAAATTTCAAGTCCTAAAAACAAAGCCTCATACTCTGCAGTGTTATTTTTACATTGGAAGGCTATTAAAAATGAATACTTAAAAGTTGTACCTGATGGAGATACCAGCAATACACGTGCCCCTAATCCTTCTTTTGAGAAAGCCCCATCAAAGTACATTTTCCACAATCCATCTCCTTGTATAATCAACTCTCTATTCAGAGGATCAACCTCTTCATGCTGGTAATAAAGTTCATTCTTTTGTATCCTAAAATTCTCCATATCCATATCAATGCAACAATTAATGTTAGTGTCTTCAAATCTTTCTATCATGTGTGGAGTTCTACTCTCCCTTAACACCTTAACATTTTCTTCAGCAATGTTAAAAGTAGCATATGATAAATCACTTTGTATACTACCTCCCATTGAAGCACTCCACTTTCTTGACAGTGGCATGCCATAATGTGGTCATATGTCAACCACAAGAACATTCATAGTCATTACAACATCAGGGCAAACTGCTAATTTATAAGGCATAGCCTCAATGGTACCAATCATAGGGACTTCTCTAGAGTCCATAGCTTGACATCTCCCATGAGGAGTATCAACCTATAATCCCATTGACCTCATGATTTCCACTGGCATAACAGTATTAGATGCTCCTGAATCAATCATACAATTTTTTAGCATCTTTCCATTAATTATTAATGAAAGAAAAAATGGGTCAACAACCTTTGGGGAAGAAGTTGTATTCAAGAAAATTTGAGGAATCTCATATGTTAACACCTCAACTTCCTTCCCTTTTTTAATTGGTTTCTTACTAACATTCTCTGGACTTTGGACCTTTATTATGGGCACACTATTTAATAATGACAACACTTTTTCCTTCTGCTCTTTGATTCTCATCATCTCTAGAAATGGCACCTTAACTGTCATTTGGGACAAATAGTGACCCATGTCCATTGGAGTATATTTCACATTTGAGGACTTTGATTTATCAATACTGATATCACTTTCCTCAATATGTTCATTCAGAGCTGGTTCTTTTAACTTTTTTCTCTCCATCTTTTGAACAGGAGTACTTGTTTCTTGCCTTTTCAATTATCCTTCTTGTAGAACATTTGGTTCAAGGGATTTTGTAATGATTTTGACCTTATGTTTATTTATATTTTCACCTGGTCCTTCCTTTTTGCACATACTTAGTGTCTACTTTATTTTCTTTTATAAAGACACCTGATGGCTGACTACCAGTACCACCCACTACCCTATTTCTTAAATGGTAGTTGCTTCTAGCCTTGTTCACTAAATCTACAATAATCCTAGCTTTCTCTTCATCTGAAGCTTTTCTAATAAGTGGAACATCCTGATTTTTTTGAGTATAACATCTGATATCGTCATCAGTTTCCTCTGCTTCACTAGCTAACAAAATATGTTGATGATGACTTTCTACCTTTCTTTGTGAACTACAAGAATCATGATTTTCGTTTTCACTGTCCAAATCTATATCATGACATGAATAAGTATTTGTCATACTATGATCACACTATTCACCCTCATCATTTCCATTCTCTTCACTTACTCTCAAGTCTAAGGAAACAATACAAAAATCAGGGTTATGAGGGGCCACACAAGCTTCACACCAAGGATCATCATTACAAAAATGGACAACATTTTTATGTAGAGGGTCTGGAGTTCTATTATCTTTCTTTTCCTTTCTAGGTAGAATAACATGCTTCCCATCCTTAAACTGGGTTCCATAAGGATGGTTTTGCATTCTATTTTGAGGATTATATGTAATATTGTAAGAAGGCCTATTGTTCCGAGGAGACCTATATTCATTATACTCTGGTTATTTTAAATTGCTCCTGCTAAACCTTGAGTCATCTCTCCTATTTAATTTACCAAACACTCTTCTATTCATTTCAATATTCATGGCTATCTTATAAGCATCAGTAAGAGTTCCAGGGTTTTTATCCCTAAGAGTGTATCCCATTTTAGAATCAAAGGCATTCAAATAAGTTATTGACATACCTCTTCATCCAGCCTTAACTTCTAAAATAGCTTGCGCATAGCTCTTTGAAATCTTGTATTAAACTCAGTGACTTCTTCATTGTAATTCTTTTTGATATTGTTGAACTCATTCAACAAAAAGCCTTTATTTGTTTTATCTCCATGTTGATCCTTAAATAACTCAATCAACTCATCCATAGAAACAGAAGAGCCATTAGAAAGGCTCCTAAACCATTCTCTAGCATCTTCCACTAAAAAGTGAACAAATAATTTCATTAACACATCCTCATGAGTGATCTTTAAATCATCAAGAAAATCAATGAACTTTCTTAAATGTGTTTCACAAGAAATAACATTGTTACCTGCAAACTTTGGGAGCTTTTCTCCTATATCACCCACATCTTTAGGGAAAGCATTAGGATATCCAGGGATGCCAATAAAGTTAAACTATTTATACCTTTCAGTATGCAATGGTTTCCTTTGAAAAATATCATTTTCTTTAAAAGTAGTGGCTTTTGCTTTAGTAGCTGCAATATTCTCTGGCCCAGCATGAGAATATTTAGAAGAATGCAAAAAATCTATTTTCTTCTTCATTTCAATTATTGCAGCTTCCATTTGTGGCTTTTCTAACATTTTCTCCATGGTCTCCTTTTCAATTCCTAATTTCTCCAAATCAATATCCAACTTGGACATTTGCTCTGTTAAAGGCTTCTGAAACCTAGGTTCTTGATTTTTGTATTCAGTAATTTTTTGCTTACCTTTATCCTTCTATGAACTAGAAGCTTTATAAGTAAGTGGTATTTCTTGGTCCTTTTGAGACCTCTCTATATCTTTTATATTTTGATGTCTTGAAGATTTTCATTTATTTTTATCAACATCCTTAGTCTCATGTTTTTTCTTTCTCATTTCTCTCTCCCTTTTCATTTGTTGAACAAGGGCAAGCTGTTTCATGATGAATTTTTCCTCATTTGCTAGCTCATCATAGGGAGCTTCTTCATAATATGAACTAGATGTACTTGTTTCTTCTCTTTCATTATAAGTATAAGTGACTGTAGGTGTTTCTAATACCCTCTCTGCAGCTTCTTCATACTCTGAAGTATTTCCATCATGAGAAGGTTGATTTTTGTTCACCTCTCTCCTAGTATTACCCTCTTTACCTCTTGGAGGAGTTTTGTCCATGCTAACTTGGTTTCTCTTCTTATTCTAGGACATTTCCATCCTTGAGGATTATGGGATTCCACCATATAAAACCTTCTCAGGATCATTTCTCATCCTTGACCTACTATTCATTCTGAGAGATACTTACTAAATTTGCACTAATCTCAGATATTTTCTTTAGAGTCGCCACCCAATAACAATTAGGAATGAATGAATACTTATCAAAGGACAATTTTGACAACTACAACTGGTATGATTTGTAATTACTTAAATTCCCCAGTATAGTCACCAATTTCTTAGGGTTTTTTCTTGCAAGGCCTCTAAAGATGCTTGAATTCTTAAATAATTCTATAACTCCCAATGCCTTTCATACTCTGACTCAAGAAAGAGAAAACACTAATTGATGAGGTACTTTGATAACACTAGGGATACCAATTATCACCTCCTTCTTTTTTAAGATCCACTGACTCAAGCAGGTTTTACCTATGACTGATTATTGACTCGACAGTATCTTTAGAGTGGATTTTACTTATGTGTTGAATGTTGTGTTTTTATATGGATATATAAATGACAATGCAGATAAATATGACTATTCTGAGAAAAATCTTGACAATCCAATTCATTATCTTAATTAAAACAAACAAAAACATAATAAGGAATTTCATATTTCTTTCCTTTTACAATTCTTATGAATCTACGAGGAATAACCTATTTGATTTTCTATTTAAGAAATCAACAAACTTCAACTATAATCACTATGAATACAATTTATTTTACATACATACTTTGAAAGTAATTGATTTTGAATAGTATTGAATATTTTGGATGATGATGGATTATCTAACAAGTTCCGAGACAAGTGCCTATCCTTGGGCTTATAGAATCAAAACATATAAATCCACAGAGATATATAAAAAAGAATACTATAGGATGCCTTACAACCTACATACAACTCAGATAAAATGCCTTTCAAGTTATCCTATCACTTCTACAATATTGTATCAAATCCTCAATCACTACTGTACTCCCTGAAACTACTCACAAAATTTAATTCTCCCCTTAGAAGAAGCTTGCAAATAATCAGATAACTACCTTATAGCTAATATGTTCAACATGCCTTACAAATTAAACATAAAAGAGTATAGACAATAAGTAAAGAGAAAACAACACTATAGAGTAAATTTGCACTGTATTTTTATTCATATACTTCTGCTTCAAATACATAAAAAGGCTAAAAGCTCAAAAAACACAAACTGGAGCCCAGAAGTCTGTCTTACAATTATATTTCATCTTTTTTCAAAATATTACAATTTTTCTATTTATAGGTCATAAACCATCTTGGAATCCTTAAAGTTAGGATGCAACAAGATTCAGATGGTTTAAGGAACCTAACCCTAAAAGTATAGAAAAGACAAGAAATGAGAATGTTCAAGCGGTGGGAAGACAAGAACAGGGGATGAAATCTGATCTTCTTTGTCTTCATATGAACTCTGGCGCCTTTGTCTGAAAATGTTCAAGATAGTATCTAATATTTGTATTGAGACAAAGTGGCCACCATTTCAGGCTAACCTACACTTGTCTTTCAGAATTACTAACCTCCCTATGCTCAATGATCATGCACCAACTGTTCCTCTCTACTCCTCGTCTAGGACCTCTTCCTCTTTCTCCAAAGGCTTCTTCTTCTTTGGTTTTCTCATCAAATCCCAAGCTGTCACATTATTCTCTGCAGGCCATTTGAAACTCTAAATACTTTGCAGTTTTCCTTTCTGCCTTTCCTATCTGACATCAGTAATGCTTTTAACATCAACTAAAACTTTATTTATATCAATTTCTGCCTTAAAAGCCTCATCCAAAATTTTATTAAAACCATCTAAATCTAGATCAGATTCTGTAATAAATGGCTCATTACTAGGCATTCTGCTATCAGATTCATTCCTCCATGCCTCCAAGGACTTAATCTAATCATCTTCTTCTTTCAATGGAGGAACAAATCTATTAAAATTTGGTGAAAATAGGCTCATCTTAGCCTCTATCTAATTCAATTTACACTTAAAGAAAAGTAAAGTGGTCCATTAACTTTCTTGATCTCATCCTCAACCTCTGACACAATTTCTGGCAAATCTGGCCTGTGTTGCTACAAAGAGGCTAATTTCTCAAACAACTGTACCCTAGGAGACCATGTTGTGAAGAAAGGAGTTAAAATAGAGATGTACCCTATCACTTCAGCATGTAAGATGGGAAATTTATTATATGCATTCAAGATTACATATGTTTTATCTTTCAATATATTAATCCTATGCTGAAGAATACTCCTCAATGCATTTATGGCCACTTCATTATCCTTTTTTGCCACATCCTTTGTTTTAACCTCTTCCCCTACTTCAACTTTCTCTTCTATTTGCAGAGGCTGTACTAAGGGTACATATGCAACTTCTGGCTTTTCATGTAATTGCTTAGTCACTTCAGCAATTACCATATCTTGTTGATGGATCTTGATATGACACAATTCTCCATCTTTGGCCAGGGCACTAGCCTCCTCAATTAAGACACCACATTTTTCTAGAAACTTATTTTTCTTGTCTTCATTTAGGTGTGCCCAATGTGTCATTATTTGGGAAATCTCAAGATCTCTTGTGTTCTGCACTGCCCACACCATCTAGTTTCCAACCATGCTCTCTTGAATGTTCAAAAGTTTAGGCTTCTGTTCTTTAGGACACAAATTCCACATGGAAAATGCTTGGGATTTTGGACTATATCCAAATCCTTTGATCATGTCACCCATTTGAATTTCTCTTTCCATTTTCAGATCTGGTTGCTTTTTGATTTGGTCTATGATAAATTTTGAGGCTAAATCTCAGCCTTTAGCAAGCAAGCTTCCACTATTCAAAACCATCTTCCTAGCCTCATCAGGAGAAACATCCTCACTTTCAGGATCATATGTTTGTAGATCTAGAAGAACCTCATTTGTTACTACTTTTTCACTATCTGATTTAACCTATTCTCTGATCTGTTCCTTTTTATGCCACCTTAAGAAATCCTTAAATTCATCAGTTTTTATAAAGTTATCATCACTTAAGAACTGTCGTTGCTGAAGCAATCTTTCATCAATACATGCTCTATGAGGCAATTCTATGTTTTCATCTACCTCTTGTTGTTGTCTCTTTCCTTTTCTGATCTCTTTTCTCAAATTATGATCATATAATCTGTTGCCAGGAACAAGAGCACTTATTCTATCCCCTTTTCTCTCTTTTATTTTATAAGAGGTATGACCAAGATCAACTTTTGGCCTCTTGGTAGCAGGCTCATGTACACCATCAGGTTGAGAAACCTATATCAAATCTATGACATGTCCCTGTTCTCACTGTATCTGAATTGCTTCTGCAACATTCTATTCTGCTTGATCCATTTGAGGTGGATGGACATATTCTTCATCACTCTCACTCTCATATTTAGATTCTGAATATTTAGATTCTTTTCCCCATTTTTTCACATCCAAAACTCTGTCTAATTGCTCACAGAGTGTGTAAAAATTATCTATCATAGCTTAAATTTTGTCAAAATATGGCAGGTCAAGGTAAAAACCTCCAGATGCTAATCCATTTCTTTTTATTTATTTCTCTAAATTCAATAACTCTTGAATTCTTTCTCTCCTAGTTCTCACTTCATCTTCATCAAGGATATTCCTAGTATTATCCTCCTCCACACAAAGACCATGCACATATGTGTTCACTATGGTAGGAGTTAGGAGTTTCTTCCTGCAATAAATCCCTCTGGATCAATATATCTATATAATGTTTCTCCCATTTTGTAGCTTTCCAACCATCTGCTCACTAAATCAATAGCACCTTTGCCAATTGTAAACTGAAAAATCTTAAATTGCCTAGGGGTTAATGTCCCCTTCCTGTGTGGTGCAAAGTGCTCATTATCTGTTAATAAAAGTTGCCAAATAAATTCCATAAATACCACTCTTGATGGCACATGATATGGTAAGACATGAGGAGGATGTGTGCATCCATATACTCTAATCATAGTGAAATTTTGTTCCAAAAAGAAGTCTCCCCAATTGTGGTCACCCTCCCATTTATCAACATATTCACAGGGTCTCAACAACTGCAGCACCTTCATTAGGAGTCTAGTCTTTCTAGTACCCAAACTCTGCATCAAAGCGTAGACAATCTAGTTCTCAAATCCATAGAAGTCACAATCCTTGGAGGTGAAATTCCATATCCTAATCCAAAATTGGATAGGATTGGGCCGGTCTTGAAAGATCCTCTGGGGGTTCAAATTTTTTACATTCATGATACCATAATTGAAACGCAATAATAAATGCATTAGGATATAATAATGTAAAAACTTAGGATCTTTATCCTTTTTCTGCATAGGTACAAACCCCTCATGCATCTTATCAATGATGTACTATATATAATCATAGCTAGTACTAGAATGCACATCTTGTAAATCTAATACCATCATTAAAATTCCAAAATTTATCTTCCCAACTCCTCCATCTATACCCAACACTCTACACAAAGCATACGCAATGTACTTGATATAGAAATGTAAATCTTTGAAACAGTAAGGTGCAGTTCCTGGTAAAGGGGCAATATGATTTCTATCCTCCTTAAGAATATGTTTTTGCAATTGGTTCCTAGCAACCCCAGGCTGTAACCTATACCTTTCTTCTTTATTTGTAATATTAATCTTAGTGGACATGGTACTATATAAACCAAAAGCTTGCATAAATGAATTCCTATTCAGAATTAACAATGCAGTACCATCATTCTTTTTAATTGTCCTATACAAGGAGTCATAATTGTTTTCTAGTCCTAGAAACAAGTCTACATCTACATAGACATTAGGAACAATTAACCTAGCCAAACCACTATTCCAAGGGTTTGATATTCGGATGGATTTATCACCATTATTATAAAAATAGTTATAGAGAGAAAAACCTGTAGAACCTGGTGTACGGGCATCTCTGATTTCACAGTATTCATCTGCCAATATGTTGGCATTTTCCCTCTTGTTCTATGTAGACCCAAGTAACAGCTTCAAAAATTCATCACAGAAATTCCTTTTCCCCTTGGCATCTTCATCTACTTCATCGCTCTTCCCACTGGTAGAAGCCACACTAACTGCTTTACTCATCTTGTTCTATTTTCACCTCTGTTTCACCGATATTGAGACAAATCATCTCTTAGTACTCCTTACTCTTCTCTGTGCACTAAAGACAATTCAAGAATTCTTAAAACAAGAGAATCACCCTGAATTTGATCAATTCCTGCTTCTTGGACACATAAAACCTAGCAAATTATCCACTCTAAAATTTTGGATGTATGATGAATGAAAATAAACCTGCGATCATCCCTTTATGGTAACTTTTCAAAGTACTTAGCTCATAATTAAAGAGACAATCAATTTCACCTTCAAGTTTACATGTTTTGGTATTAATTGAAATCCTAGCTGTAGCTCATGAATGTGATAGGAAATCAAATTCAAATGAGTGCATTTTTAGAAAAAACCCTTATAAAATTTGAACAAAATGACATGTCTTGATATGACTGGTTCTTCAGTAGACACCTCAGCTATCCTTTTCACACAGTAATTAATCTCTTGTATTTCTATTGGATGGTGAATCTCTATATTGTCATGTCAGCAACTGCCACTTTTTATCACTTTTCATATTTGGAGACCAAGCGACTATGCATTATCTCTTTGTCACTTATCAAATCTCTTAACTCTCAATTCTTCTAGAGATCTAGTGACTATATGATTTCCTTCACCTTAGCTTAACCATGATTAACTTTTGGTGATCACGAATCCAAATGAATCCAAGTTGCTAGCAGTATTGCCAAACTCAGAGTTTATTCACAGACCCTATGACCACGATTATTTTTCATCTTTCAAGCTCTTATCGCTAAGTCTCTTAATGCTCATTTCACTTTATGAGACCCCGCAACTATCCTTAGTCACCCCATTGCTAAATAAAACTAGTAACTACCCGACCACCATATACTTCAATCAATTTGTAGTTTTCCGCCAAGTCTCTGAATCTTTTACTTAACTAACTTTTCAACTAGATACATGGTGACATAAGCATTTAAACTTATCACTAACTATGTTCTAATCTGGAGACCCGACGACTAAAGCAATCGCTAAGTCTCATGATAATTTTCTAACTGTGAGATACACTACGCAACACCGCGACTTAACCGCTTGTCTCCATGTCGCCAGATCATGTTTTCTTCATAGGGAGACTTCACGACTGAAGGACTTTGCTAAGTCTCATAACTTACAAAGAATATTCTTTTTCATTTTGAGACATCCCGACAACAGTTAATCACCCAGTCTCATGACAAAATGGAATATGCTTTTAGGATTAAGTGACTAGGCGACCATTTAAAAAGGCACATGAATTTTTATAACTTAAGTTTTTCAAAAAGGTAATGCAAAAATATAAACTCAATTGACATTTTAGGGCTTTTCTACATTTTCACTTAGAAGACAGCTTAGGGTTTTGGGTTTTTCACTATTCATCTAGACTTTGACAGGGATAATTTGAATTAGGACAAATTTTCTTCATCTTGGATACAAATTGGCAGGAGGACAAGAAAATTTTAGGGAAAAACAACAAAACCAGGAATACAACCAATGGGGGGTTACATCATTTTCATCATATAGTCTAAAAATTGAAACAAAATCTTTCAAATGCTCTTTACTCCTACTAACACCAATATTTCATCTAGATATACCTACACAAAATAATTGATAAAGGGCTTGAGGACCTCATTTTATGAGGTGCACATAAAAGTGCTAGGAGAATTTGATAAGCCAAATGGCATGACCATCCATTCAAAAAGACCCTCATTAGTTTTAAAAATTGTCTTTTGCTCATCTCCTTTCCTTATTCTAATTTTATGGTATCCACTTTTGAGAATAATTTTGGACTAATAACTTGCCCCTTCCAAACAATCAAACAAGTCCTCGATTCTTGGCATAGGGAATCTATACCTGATATTTTTTAATAATAGCTATGGAGTTAGTAAAAAATTTCCAAGTACCCTCCTATTTAGGGGCCAATATTGCAGGGACTACACATGGGCTCACACTTGTCCTTATGAGCCCTTTCTCTAACAACTCCTTGATTTTTCTTGCTACTTCCTCTTTCCGATCAAGAGTCAGTTTATAAGAAAATTTATTGGGCAAGGTAGACCCATGTATAATTTCTATACAAGGAGTGATGTCCCTAATAGGTGGTAGTGTCTGTGTTTTTTTCCCTACAACTATCCCTTTGTACTTATCTAACAACTCTTATACCTCCTTTGGAGAAACTTTTCTCTCTGAGTTCTTAACCATAGGATTTTCCTTTGGCTTAATGATATTGGAAAAAGAAGGGGTATCTTTCTCCTTAAGAGTATCTATAAATTATTTCTCATCCACTAACATAACACTAGTAATAACATGCTTACTCTTACTACCATCAGGGAGAGGGTTCATGGTGAAAATTTCTCCATTCTTAGTGATCTGATACACATTTCTCCTATCATCATGTTGTGCATTCATATCATACTTCAAAGGCCTATCTAATAGTAGGTGACATGCATCCATTTCAATTACATCACATAGAGATCTTTCCTTATATGCCCCTACTTGGAAATCTACCCATACTTTCTCTTTGATCAATGTTTACTGGCCCTTATTTAGCCAAGATACTTTGTAAGGTTAGGGATGGAGTATCTTTTAAAATTTTAACTTATCTACCATCTCAACTAAAGCTAAACTATGAGAGGATCCTGAGTCAACAATGACTTTACCTTACTTTGCATGAGGTCTTAAATAATGATCTCCTTTGTAGTGGCTCTTTTGTGGAAGAGGTCTTCAAAAGAGTCCTATGCAACATAAGATATGCTCATTGCTTTTAATCTGCAACCCTGGAAGATGAATTTACACTCTAACTGTCCTCTACTTAAGTGAATTTAACTCTTCTTTCTCCTCCATGACTGGTAGACCCTTTCTTCTCTGGCCACCTATATACAAGATGACCAACTTTGTTACAGTTGTAGCACTTTCCAGTGAATACTCATGTCCCTCTTCCACCAAATCTTCCTCTTTTGTTAGGCCTTCTACCTCTAAAGTTACCTTTGTGAATAGATTCTTCTCCATGCTCTTGACTACTTATTTCTCCTTGTGGTCTAGGGGATTGTCCTCTTCCTCCAAATTTTCTCTTCCCTCTGATGTTTCTGTCCCCTCTTCCTCTATTTTTCTTCTCTCCCTTCCTCTTTTGTCTCTTGTCGATTCTTAGTGCCATTTTGAAGAACTTATGGACTGTCTCTATGGTAAAGAGACTAATTTCATCATGTATGCTATATTTGAGCCCATTGAGATACCTAGCTAATTTTTTCTTCTTGTTCTCTTGTAGCTTGTCTTTGAGAGTTAATCTATGGAAATCCTTAGTATAGGTACTCACATTCAATTCCTTTTGCCTCAGGTCCTGCAATTTCCTAGCATTATGATCTCATAATCATTAGGCACAAATCACTTCTATATCTCTATAACCATTCTTCTCCATGAAGAAATAGGATTCCTTTCCTCCTCTATTCTCTCATTTTGTAGAAAATTACACCAACTAAGGGCAGATCCCTTCATCTTGGACTTGTAAATATTTACCTTATGGTTCTCATAAACATCTTCACTTTCAAAATTGTTCTCTAATTCCTCCATCCAATCCATTACTTCTTATGGGTTCATCTTTCGAGTGAAAATAGGTATTTTTTCCTTGTTATCCTTCTTTACTACTCTTTCAAGGGCATCTAATAAGTGTCTCTAGTCTGAAGATATCCTTTTTCTCTCTCCTTCTTAGGGTTCTCCTCCCCCACTTATTCTTCTTCAGAGTACACTTCCTCATTCTTCCCTTTTCCTTCTAACTTCTTGACCTTCTCTTGTAAGGCCTTTTTCTTCTCGTCCATCTCTTAAAATATTTTCAAGACTTTTGTAATCATACCACTTGGAGGCATGTTTGTAGCATCTTATCCTACTTCTCCTCTTGATTACATGTACTAATTCTCTTTCCAATGACCAGTGCTCACTCTAATACCACTTGATGCAGAGGTGGTAGTAGAAGCATAGTGAACCAAATAAAAAAAATTCAAATTGATGATGAGAATCTATTCTCAAAACATATACTTTCCCTCAAGGGACTTAAAAATCATTACACTCTCTATAAGAATTGAATATCCTCCAACTCTTAAATTGTGTTTCTTCAGCTCCTTAATCAAGTTTTTTTAATTCCTTAATGAAGTTTCTTCAATTCCTTGCCTCTAAGGCCTAAAATTCCAAGAGAAATCAATACTTAAACCCTTGAACCTATGGAGTAGATTAGGGATCTACATATGTGATTCAACTTTTTGGACACCTTCTAACCATTCCACAAGGCCCAAATCAAAAAGTTTTGAAAACTGTCCAGATTGGTCTAGTTACCAAGGCTAATTCACTATAGCTCTAAGTTCACCATTTTTAGGGGTCAACTTAAAAATTTCCTAATGGACCTAAAATACAACTGCCACTTTTGAGTATCCTTTTTGGGGTTCTATCAAACATGAAATACTTAGGGTCTAACTATTTTACCACACCCCTTAGTGCTTATTGTCCTTGAAGATCTAATAGCATTAATTAGACTCACTTTAAAAAGATACTACTCAATGGACCAATCCTCAAACTGAATAAAAACCATGGATATGAAAAATTACATTATTGGAAACTTATTACATCATTATATTCAATGGATCCACTCCCTGGTTCTAAATATACCATCAACTTCTTAACTTCTAAACCAAGCACATTAGGCTTGCTTGGCTAGGGCTTGGTGGTAAATTCTTAAACAATCTTCCTCATCCTAACCTTATGGAATAATTAAGGTCACTCCCCGAGGTAAAATTCCTCCAATGTTCATGAGGATCTAATGGTTATAATACCAGTTAGGGTTCCATCTTTGCCATACCCTAAAAAAGAGGGTTTTTAAACTAGTCTAGACCACAATAGATGGTTCTCTCTTATTCCTAAACAAAATGAATTCAAACAAAAATTAAAAGGGCACTATTTCATTACTGTTTCCAAATATATAAAATTCAACACCATGTCAATCACTGATCTACCGTACAGTACAAAAAAATAGGGAATTTATTGAGAAAATTAGAACTTTTATTTCTTCAATACTTCCACCAAACATGAATTCAGCAACCTTCAACCAAATTGGATGTGTTTGGTATTATATTCACCTAAACCATAATCTCCAAATAATTTTTAACTAATTATCCGTGTGGTGGAGAAATTCACATTTTGCACGAAAAGTTGGTAATGCAAATTTTGCAATTTCGTAAGAAAAGTTGCTAATGCAACTTTTGTAATTTTGCAACACTTTTGTATTTTGAGGATTTATTGACTTCCTAAGGTCCAAATGGATTTTAATAGACTACAAAACACCCTTAAATCACCTAACAGGCCAAAAATATGTAAAATATGCTCCTTTGAATAAGTTTGACCCAAGGCTTATAAAGTCACCAAGGATCAACTACTCTTACATGTGAGCTTATTACAAAGAAAAGAGTTCCAATGGACCTAAAATCATAACACAACCACAAAAAATCTCTTCCTATCTTCTAGGAAGCTAAGAGACCTCACATGGAGGCAGTGTTCCTACACCACTATTCAAATTGACTTTGTTTAGCGTTAGTATTAGGTTTGGATTTTGTTTAGCATTATAATTTGGTTTCAATTTGATTTAAGGTTTGAATCTAGCTTAGCTTAGTGTATGGTTATTTTTTATTCAGATTAAGGAATAGGCTCAAGTTGGTGTAGTAATAGTTTTAGGCTTCTATTTTATTTTATCTTCAATTAGGTTTAGAGTTACAATTGAGTCTAGTTTGGTATTAGGGTTAAGGTTCAAGTTTTGGTAAGGGTTAGGGTTCAATTTGGTTTAGTGCTAGTATTAGGGTATAATTTAGTTTAGGACAATAGTTGAACTTGGTTTAATGTTTAATTTTAGTTATGGTTATGGTTCGATCTAGTTTAGTGTTTAATTAGTTTTAGTATTCTTGTTTAGTTAGGTTTTGTGTTATAGTTAGGGTTGATGAATATCTACGACTATGGTTAAATTTAGTTTAAATGAAGGGTTTAATTTGGTTAAACATTTGGTTAATTAGGTTAAGGTTTTCACTCAATTTTTATTATGATTAGGGTTAAATTTGAATTTTAATTAGTTTTAGGGTATAGTTTAGTTTAGAATTAAGGTTCAATTTGGTTTATGGTTATGGTTCAATTTACTTTAGTAATCAATTAGTTTTAGGATTATCGTTCAATTTGGTTTAATATTAAATAGTTAGGGTTAAAGATGGTTAAGGCCTTAGGATAAATTTAGTTTCATTATGGTGATCAGTTTTGTTTAATACTTAATGTTAAGTACATGAAATATCACCCTAACTTAGGCATTAGGGCATAATGACATCTCATGGAAACAATTTAAACCTCCCTAAGTTGTGGGTGCCACTGATTAGGAAGGAATCTCTAGATTCTAGGTCGGTTCCTATTGAATTTGGTATATCACCTATAACTAACTCTCTTGTTGGGAAAAAGGTAAAAGGATAACTTGAAAACTAAATAAAATTAAAAATGGGGTGATACACCAAACTAACTTTAGACTAATCAGAATTTAAAACAGGGATCAACATGACATATACCATTGAGACTTGAAATGGACATTCATTGTTCAACGTATAGGTTAACATAAGCATCTCACTATTAGGGTTTACACCTCAAATAATGACCCACCAATAGACATACAATCTCTGCAAATAGGTTATATTTTAATAGCTAAAAAATGAATTAGATCAATTCACTAACTCTGCTATAAAACAAATCACACTGAATGAAAAAATGGAGAATAGGATTGCATATCAAAACTCATAAAATATATGAATGATAAGAACTCTTTCTTTATTTCCTTCAAAATCTGTAATGGTTACATATGAAGATGCAAGAACATGCTAAGGAAAAAAGATATCCACTTGAACACAATAGTACACAAAAACTAAACCCCTAAAACTGACTATGAAATCCAAATATATACCCTAAATGAACCCCTCAAGACAATTTCAAAAATGAGCTCGACCTCCAAAACACTCCTCCAATCAAGAAAAAAACCCTAAATTTTAGGCATAACCTATGCCTTGGTCTATGCCTCTAAGTTACATTCAAATTAAATCTTTATTTGGTTTATCTAAACTAACATATATGAAATCCCCTAAAAACCTAACCCCAAACACATATTCTAACCCTTATTCCTTTTGACATGCATTAAGGTCAATATGACCGACATGATACATGAGTTACAAAACACTTTTTCAGACAGCAAAGTATTTCCAAAATGTGGCATAAAATTTACCATCCCTTTGGTGGTTCTCTCATAGTGTCGTGTCACTTGGAATGAGAATCCCAAAGTCCTTTACTATCGAACACTACATAATTGAAGAGCATTGACCGCTTCATGTAATATAGATTTCAAAACTTATCAAGTTTAGCATTATCTTGCATTAGTTATCGAATCCTTTGAACAACTTGTAAAAAAAACAAAGAGTTTGAAACCCTAACAACATGGCGATGAGCATGCTATGATTGAGGTGGTGATTCTTGGTTTTTCTTTCTTCCACTGAATCTCAGGCTATTTAATCTGGAGTTTGTCATTGTGATATAGACTCAGGCTTTGTTTTTTTGGGTTCTTCTCTGTGATTTAAACCTAGAATCTGGTTGCATGACTTGGGGTCTTAGTCATGATGACTGGTGCTTCACTCTTATCTTTGACACTGGCAAGTGTGTTCGAACATGGAGCTCATGCTCTTGAAGTGGAGTATTATCTGTTGTTTTGGGTTCAATTTTAACATCCCTTATGGGAAATGGTGTTAACTTTATGCATCTCAAGCTTTGATCTCCCGATAAGTGACTCTTCTCCTTTCCTTTCTATTGAACTCATTGTTGAACTTTTTGTGTTGTTGAATAACTACCCACAATGTTTGGTTTTGATGCCTCTTCAAAACACATGGAAATGATTTGGGTTTCTTGTCTATCTATTGCTCCAACTTCTATTTGAACTATTTCTTTTAATACACAACTTTGAAAGCTCGAACAGTTAAATGTAGATTTTTTTTTTAAGAAACTAGACTTTACAGTTGTTTTTAATAAGTATTTGGGAAGTATTACTTGCACTTTTTGTTCCTAATCATGCATCACCTTCGTTAACTATTCATTTTATCCTTCAACTTAGGGTTTTTCTACTTTGTCTTGTCAAACTGATAGCATCTATACTATTTGTATGTATTCACCCTCTCACTATCAGATGGCTTATTGTCCCTAGCTCGATATTAGCAAGATGTGTACCATTATTTAATGGCTCAAAGACTTGTCCAGAAAAAAAAACTCTGAGTCCAGTAAGAACAATGTTTGTGGGGTTTGGGCATGGACTTGTAGCACCCACAAACATGACTATATTTAGTTGGTTGATACTTTCATTGTATCTTTCTTTTATTTACTTCTAAATAAAATTTATATTCCCCCTTCTCTATATATGCATATTACTATTACTATTACAAATAACATATACACAGGTGACACCAAGATTTAATGTGGAAACCCAATATGGGGAAAACCACCAATGTAACTAGTTACTATTTATCACTCTTCTCAAGTGAGCCCTATTAGGAGCCAACTTTGTTAAAGGTTACAATAACACACTGTTAGGTGTGACCTTGTTAAAGGATTTAATCACCCTGTGATGAGTGGCCTTGTTAGATGTCTTCAACAATTAAATACAAAAATGTTACATTGTGAGAGGATTTACAAAAAAGACTGTTAAGTCAACTCTATTAAAAGATTTTAGATCACTGCTATAATTGTTAGAAAGTAAAAATGAATTCACTTGTATGTGTAAGCTTTTTTATTTTTTGATTCAGATCTCTATTCTGATTATAACTGGATCCTTTCTGATCAGATTTTCTATTGCAGCTCTGAGTGATCAGTACTCAATTAGAATCCTACCTATTTTCCCTTCACTCTTCATATCACATAATTCCACACTTTTACTTTATCGTCTTGTTATTTCCTTTCTCTCACTCTTTCAATCCAAACTTGACCTTTCATTTATATGGTAAGCCATGTCAAGTCAAATTGAATATACTTCTAATAATAAATCACAATTCATTCAGCCTCATATAACCAATTAATTATAGAATATAAATCATTGTTAGTCGGCTACCACTGAATGCCAGACCAAGTTTAAAAAGCCCGAGTGACTTGGTCAACACTGAACTTCCTTCAATGCCCAACTGAACTTGGTCAACACTAAATAACTCATTTTGTTCACCAACTATGCTCAGTCTGAATGTAGACATAAGTGTAAATACATGTATAACATCAATGAAAATACACAATTAAATAATTGTCTTCAACAATCTCCCTCTTTGGCATTGATGGAAACACAACATGTCATAATACAAAGAATTATAGAGCAACAGAAAATTTTATTAATGTCTTTAGCTTCATTCTAATTCTCATCCAAAAACTCCCCCTGACATCAAAATCTCCCTCTTACTGTATTATAGAAAACTCTCTGTCTTTGACAACAAATGCCAAATACACCATCTCCACAAACATCAATAGTCAGTACTATTTCACTTTGTAATTATAATGTACCTGAATGTACAAATTCATCTGCAATGTGCTTTGATGTACCTACATCAACTGATAGATCTTCACTATTGCTCAGATTGACGCATCACTAAACTGTATTTTAGTGAGCTTCAGTTAGGGGAAGCACCCCTATATTTCCTCTAAGATACAATAATTCATCCTTAGGTAAAGGTTTGGTGAATATGTCTGCAACTTGTTCTTTGGTATTCACATATTCCAACCTTACTTCTTTATTATGTACCAATTCCCTCAAAAAATGATACTTTATTTCTATATGCTTGGTTTTGGTGTGCATCACTGGATTCTTTGAAATGTTAATGGAACTGGTGTTGTCACAGTAGATAATAACTGACTCTTTTACTTCTTCCTTCATTCCTGATAACAACTGCTTGATCCATATGATGTTTGAAGAGTTCACTGCTGCAACAACATATTCTGCCTCTTCTATAGACTGAGAGATACAATTCTGTTTCTTGCTAGTCCATGATACTAACCTCTTTCCAAGAAAGAAAGCTCCACCACTAGTGCTATTCTTGTCATCTACACTTCCAGCCCAATCCACATTAGTGAATTCCTTTGAATTAAAGTTTCCACCTTTCTTATACCATAAACCATAGTCTTCAGTACCCTTCAGATACCTTAGAATTCTTTTGATTTCCATTAGGTGATTATCTCTGAGATGGGCTGAAAATATTTCAACAATACCAACTACCAATGCAATATCAGGTCAGGTGTGAACAACATATTGTAATTTTCAAATCATGGATCTGTATTTGGTCTAATCTACCTCCTTTGAATCATCATCTTTAGATATTTTTTGTCTAGTACACATGGGTATTCTAATATTTTTGGAATATTCCATACCAAATTTCTTAAGTATCTCCTTGATATATTTTTGTTAGTAATAACTAAGAGGGGGGGTGAATCAGTGGCCTCAAAAATTTATCCTTTTAAACTTTAATCCACCAATCAATACACCTCATATTATTAAGTCCCTACAAGATGTATGCCTTTGAAATACTTGAAATAATTTACTATCTATCGGTTTACCTTTTCTGTCGTTATTCTCCTTGATTACCGATAAGCAGTAAAACTTATTTACCAAAGCTCAATAAATATGCAGAGTAAACCAATCAATCTAGAAATGCATATGTGAAATGTAAAACAATAAAGTAATAAACCATACACACATATAACACATGGATTGTAATGTGGAAACCCAGTTAAGGGAAAAACCACTAGGACCGGTACCCCAAATTTTCACTCTTCTGAAGTGAGCCCTATTAGGAGCCAACCCTGTTAAAGGTTAAAAACACATGGTTAAGTGCGACCTTGTTAGAGGATTTTTATACATAGGTTGTCACTTAGTATTTGGCATCTATGCTACCATCCTTGAATCAGCCTTTAGACTGTCAATAGGCTTTATGCTAATCTTACTACCATCCT
>MU224413.1:4454605-4489344 GCA_018584345.1 Thuja plicata
TAAATGCAGACTCTAAACTTGGTAAGACACTATTATCAAAATTATTCATCTCAAATGAAATCAGTCTACCAATCAGGCTATCAAGAGTGATTGTATTATTTTCTACTGCTCTCATTTCTTGAATAGCGGAGACTCTAAAATCATACACAGGCAATAAGGTTCTTAAGATTTTACTTACCACTATCTCCTCTTCAAGTGTACCTCCAATGCCTCGTATAGCATTGACTACTTCTTTTATTCTTGTGTTATACTGAGTGATGTTTTCACCTTCTTTCATTCTGAGATCATCAAACTTTCTTCTAAGGATTTCTACCTTGGCTCTTAGAGCATTTGTATCACCTCCATGTACAAGTTTTAGCTTATCCCACATTGTCTTTGCATTTTTGCAATCTTTGACATCCTCAAATTCAGCATCAGAGAGTGAGAAAGAAAGCTCTATAACCATGCAGTTATGTTCATGCTTTACTCTTAATTGATCTACCGTCAATGGTCCTATAGGAAACACATATTCAGTATCTAAGTATTGAGTAATATCATTGCCAATACCTAATAAGTGGATTTTTATTATGCTTTTCCATGAAGCAAAGTTGTCTTTGTCTAACTTGGGCACATCTCATCTATTCATCTTGTGATCTTTACTTAGGTCTTGAAACCTTCCTTCTAAGCACACAAGCTCTGATACCAATTGTTAGTAATAAATGAGAGGGAGGGGGGGGTAAATCAGTGGCCTCAAAAATTTATCCTTTTAAACTTTAATCAACCAATCAATACACCTCAAATTATTAAGTCCCTACAAGATGTATGCCTTTGAAATACTTGAAATAATTTACTGTCTGTTGGTTTACCTTGTCTATCCTTATTCTCCTTGATTACCGATAAGCAGTAAAACTTATTTACCAAAGCTTAGTAAATATGCAGAGTAAACCAATCAATCCAGAAATGCATATGTGAAATGTAAAACAATAAAGTAATAAACCATACACACATATAACACATGGATTGTAATGTGGAAACCCTGTTAAGGGAAAAACCACTAGGAGCGGTACCCCAGATTTTCACTCTTCTGAAGTGAGCCCTGTTAGGAGCCAACCCTGTTAAAGGTTACAAACACACAGTTATGTGCGACCTTGCTAGAGGATTTTTATACATAGGTTGTCACTTAGTATCTGTCATCTATGCTACCATCCTTGAATCAGCCTTTAGACTGTCAATAGGCTTTATTCTAATCTTACTACCATCCTTGAACTAGCCTCCTTCTTAGACTATCAATAGGCTTTAGGTAAGACCAATGCTACTTTCATGAATCAACCTTTTTGGTAATCTATTAGGATATACCTCAATTATAGAAGATGGTTAAGTCCTGCTCTGTTAAGAGACTTAATACTTCAATGGTTAAACTGAAACACAATGACCTATTTCTAATGCAACTTTGAATTGCAGATATTCAGATCTACTTATGTACAATACCTTTGTGATCAATGTATCAATTCAATTCCTTTGTACTTCACAATTTATTCTCTGTGATGATGTGCTTTACTATTCGTCGGTGTCTGTAGAATTCTTTAGCTCTCCCTTAGCTTGATTGATCAAGATTGTATGAAGTTTATCCTTCACCATTTTCTCTTTAGCATCTTCTTTCAATTCACTCCCTCATGTATCTGATTGCTTACAGAAATGAATTATGCTTGTCTCTTATATAGACATGATATTCCTTTATTTCTGATTCTTGATTCTTGATTCCTTGCGTGAAAAATAATCCAGCCAATTTGATTTACGGCTTTAACTCCTGATTTATCTTGTATTTATCTTCTTGTCAACTGTATAAATCAATTACTTAACTGTGGTTAAATAAAAAAATTAAAATAATTAGTTAAGTCTATCCTTAAGCTCTTCCAGCTAGATATTTTATCATTTTCTCATCGCTCTATTCTGTTGGTCAATTCTGCAGTTCATCGTCGGTGACAACTACCAGTTCCATCGGTGTAACTTCAGTTAGCTTCGGGATCTCCATCCATCGGGCATCATTGGATCTTTCTCATTGAGCAACACTTGTTTTTATCTCATCAAGCATCCTGTAATTCTACTCATCGGGCAACACTGTCTTCTGCTTGTCGGGCATCACTGTGACTTTATCTCTATCTTTATCGATGGTGCGCACTCTATCGGTGTGGTCTGTCACTTAGTGAATACTTGACTTTTATGCATTATTGAAAGCATAACCTTTGTTCCATTGATTCTCTAAAGTCTTTGTCATTATGTATATGACCATATAGATGATATCAAGTTGACATCAATGACAATAGAAATCATTAATTGATTTAATGTATTGCATCATTTTCAACTTAACATTGTCAAACATTTAATCAGTTACATGTCATCAATTTTGATTGAGTAATGTACATACCATCCTTCATTTGATGGACTTGTAATCCAACAATGAATTTGATCTCACCAAACATAGACATCTCAAATTCTTTACTCGTAGATACAGAGAATGCTTTGCATAGGTCATTATAACTAGTGAATAATATGTCATCAACAAATATCTATGCTAACAGTATTTTTTCTATGGTCCTTCTTTTATGTACAGGCTACTATTATCATTGGTTCTCTGAAATCTGATTCTTATTAGATAGCTATGCAGTCTTTCATACTAGGCTCTGGGCACTTTCTTTAGTCCATACAATGCTTTGTGCAACTTGCAAACCATATCCCTTCTGCTAGGATCAATAAATCCTTTAGGTTGTTCAATGTAGACTTCTTCTAGGATTCCATTCATAAATTCATATTTTGCATCCATTTGATATCCTTTTTATCATTTATGTGCAACATATGCCAGAAAAGTTTTGACTCCTTCAAGTCTTGCAATAGGAGCAAAAGTTTCTCCATAGTCAATACCCTCTTCTTGAGCATATCCTTTACAAGCTAGTCTGGCCTTGTTTCTAGAAATTTTACCATTTTCACTCATCTTATTTCTAAAAACCCACTTGGTTCTAATAACATTCTTGTCCTTTGGCCTAGGCACAAGAGTCCAAGTCTTTTTCAACTCAATCTGCTCAATTTCTTGATTCATTGCTTCTATCCAACTTTCATCATTTAATGCATATTTAATAGTTTTAGGTTCAAATTCACTTAGTAAGAATGTGCCTTTGAGTTTCTTCCTTATCATTACACCTTCTATCTAATCTCCAATTATCTTCTCAAGTGCATGATGCCTTTTAACATATCTTTAAAGTACTTGATCTTTTGTTATAGGTTATGGACTTGATCCACTAGGTCTGTCATTCTCAAACATTCTTTCCTGTTCCTTTTTCTGATGCTTGGGTTCCACTGTCTATGACTCAGATCCTTTGTCTGTGACTCAGGTTCCTCCTTCTATGACTTGGTTCCCTCTACTTGTGACTCAGTTTCCTCTATATCTCACTCGGTCACTTCTACCAGTAGCTTGGGTTACACAGTTTGTGCTAGTATATTTAGTGGTCGATAGTTCTATTGTTCCATCACCATTGCTTGAGTCATAGGTATAGTATAAGGTTCATAATACACAAATTTCATGTATTCTTCAGGCTCTTTACTACTCTTTTCTTCACATTTTTTTGCAAACTCATCAATCTTGACATGTACACTTTCTATGACTTTAAGATTAGTAATATTTAGACATTTGTATGCTTTTCTTTTACATGAGTAACCTAGGAATATTCCTTCATCACTTATTGCATCTAGTTTTCCATTTCTAGCTTCCTTCAAGATGTAGCATCTACTTCCAAATATTTTGAAATAATGAACATTAGGTTTATATCCATGCCATAATTCAAAAGGTGTTGTGTTACTACCTTTCTTATGTTGAACTTGGTTCAGGGTGAAGACTGTAGTGTTGATGGCCTCCTTCCAGTATTTGGCATGAACATTCTTTTCAATCATTAGAGTACTAGCACAATCCATGACAGATCTATTTCTTCTCTCTTCTATTCCATTTTGTTGTGGTGTACCAGGGGAAGATACCTATCTTTTGATTCCTCTCCCATTATAGAATTCATTGAACTCATTAGAAATGAATTCTCCTCCTCTGTCAGATCTTAGGCATTTTAGTTTCTTTCCTATTTCCTTTTCTACTCTTGCAAGATACCACTTGAATTTCTGAAAAGCTTCTAATTTTTCTCAGAGAAACATGACAGTCATCATTCTGGAATGATCATCAAAAAATAGAATAAAATAATTTTCTCCATTATATCTTGTTGTTCCAATTGGTCCACATAGATCATTATGTACCAATTCCAAGACTTCATTAGTATGGTAATTCTTGCTTTTGAAACTAGTCTTTCTCATCTTTCTGATTTGACATTGTTTGCATATTGCTAACTCAGGATTCTTTAAAATAGGAATACCTCTGACTCTCTTTTTCTTGCTTATGTTTACTAGATTATCCAAGTTTACATGACACAACCTTTTATGCCATAACCAACTTTTGTCTACTTGTGCGATAAAGCATGAACCTTCAGTGAGATCAAGATAGAATAGATTACCTTTTTTTGTCTGCCAGTTCTGACTAGGTTCCTTTTTCCATCTAGGAGCTTGGCCTTACCATTCATGAATTCCACCTTGAAGCCAATGTTGTTTAGATATGCTACACTTCTTAGATTTCTCCTCAATCCTTCAACCCAATAAGCATTATCACATTTGATTCCTTCTGTCAGAACAATGCAACCTTTTCCTCTTACAGGACAAGGTTCATAATTCCCAAAACTGACACTCCCACCATCATAGTGTTCAAGATGTTAAAAATTTGTCTTATCACCAGTCATGTGATGATAACAACCACTATCAATTATCCATGTGTCATTTTTATTGATGTGTGATAAAATTGTTGTCTTTTCATCTTCTTCATCTGACTCATCCTTAACAAAAATATAAACCATTTCTTCTTCTTCATCATTGTCAGAATCTTTAGCAATATAAAAATACTTCTTACCTTTATCCTTTTAGCTTTTTTAGTTCTTCAAATCTTTCTTTCCCTTGAATTTTTTAAACTTTTTCTTATCTTTGTCTTCTTTATTCGGACACTTTGCAGAAATGTGACCAACCTCATTTCCTGAAAAATAAATCAATGCTATCTTTCCTCTATATTTTCCTTTTGCATCTCTTCTTGCAAGTAGTACTTAAATGATGTTAATATCTTCATCATGAGATTCATCATCACTGCCACTTTAAATATGCTTCCCTTTTGAGTATCTATCCTTCTTACCAAGCTTCAATTTCACTTTGAATGCAGACACAAGATTGCTAGAGCTAGGAGAGTAATTGTCAAAGTTGTCCAGCTCAAAATTTGTAAGCCTTCCCACTAATGTATCCAAAGTTATATCTTTATTGCACCTCATCTCTTGAATATCTGAAACTCTAATAGCATAGATAGGAATTAAAGTTCTTAGTACCTTGCTAACAGTTGTTGTATCTTCAATTATTCAACTGACACTCACAATCTTCTTGATTTTTTCATTGTATCCTGTAATGTCTTCTCCTTCTTTCATTTTCATCTAGTCAAATTGTCATCTTACACTTTCTTCTTTGGCTCTTCTTACATTTGTATCTCCTCCATCAATGTCCTATAATTTCTTCCACATATTATAGGTTGTAGGGCAATCCATGACTTTAGAAAAATTGGAGCAGCTGAGTGAAGAAGCTATGTCAATCATCATTATGTTGTGATGTTTCCATTCCATCATCGATTCCACATTCATAGTCTCTGTTGGTTCCACATATTTTCTCTCTAAAAATTGTAGACCAGCATAACCTATAGTAGATAGATGTAGCTTCATCAACTCCTACCATGCTAGGAAATTGTCTTTGTTTAGCTTAGGGATCTCCCTTCTGTAAGACATCGCTGATCTTTAGCTTGGGCCTTGAAACCTTCTCTGAAAGAACTTGAAGGTCTGATACCAATTATTGGAAATGAGATAAGTAACTAAGAGGGGAGGTGTCAATCAGTTACTCAAAAAAAAAATCCTTTGTCCCTTAGATGTCCTAAATTCTTTAACATTGTTACTCGGTTAATTAAGATATTCATCTGTAACTCGGGTGTCAAAGTAATCTTTATAATATACAATGCAATTATACTTTGGAGATTTAAGTGCAGAAACATAAAGCATGAAATAAATAAAATATACACTAATGACACCAAGATTTAACATGGAAACCCAATATGGGAAAAACCACAAATCTAACTAGTTACCATTTATCACTCTTCTGATGTGAGCCCTATTAGCAGCCAACCCTGTTAAAGGTTACAATAACACACTATTAGGTATGACCTTGTTAAAGGATTTAATCACCCTGTTAGGAGTGGCCTTGTTAGAGGAGTTCAACAATTCAACATAGAAATGCTACCTTGTGAGAGGATTTACAAAAATATTCTTAAGTCTACTCTATTAAGAGATTTTAGATCACTACTACAATTGTTAGAAAGTAACAATGAATTGACCTGTATGTGCAAGAAAATGTCTTTGCTGATTCAGATCTCTATTTCGATTATAACTAGATCCTTGCTGATTAGATGTTCTATTGCAGCTCCGAGTGATCAGTACTCAATCAGAATCCTATCTAATTTTTCCTTCACTCTTCATATCACAAAATCCCACACTTCATCTTTATCTTCTTTCTATTTCCTTTCTCTCACTCATTCAATCCAAACTTGACCTTTCATTTATATGGTAAGCCCTGTCAAGTCAGCTTGAATATACTTCTAATAATAAATAACAATTCAGTCTGCCTCATATAACCAATTAATTATAGAATATAAGTCATTGTTAGTCAGCTACCACTGAATGCCTGGCCAAGACTAAAAAGCTTGAGTGACTTGGTGAACACTGAACTTCCTTCAATGCCTGACTGAACTTAGTCAACAATAAATAAGTCATTATGTTCACCAACTATGCTCGGTCTGAATGTAGACATAAGTGTAAATACATGTGTAACATTAATGACAATACACAATGGAATAATTTTCTTCAACATTAACAGGGTCTGAACCCTTGCTGTCATTCACTTTTAGAAAATCCCTTTTATTCTCTTTTCTCTGCATATGCATAACTTAGAAAAAAAAGAGGAAAGCTCATGGTTATATGCATTTTGTCTTTCTATTTTCTTCCTCTTGAATAGAACCATCATTTTCTCTCCTCTGCACATACACAATTTGCTTTGCATTTATTTCTTTTTTTTTAATCTTCCTTGGCTTCAACACTGTAACAGCATCACTATTTGCATCATCACTGTAATATCATCAACACTTCAATTGAAATCTGAATTTTAGTGCATAAGAACACTGTTGATATTAGTGATATAAATGCATTGTTCATTGATCACCAACTTCTATAGCTGACTGTTTATGAACTACATTTCTCTTCTACATTTGATGCTTTTCTTATGAATTCATAGCATTCTTCTTCTTTAGATAATGCATCTTGTGAGGTTCAAGCAAGGGCTCATGACACTCACTATACTTTTCTTTTCTCTCTGCTATTGGTGAATTCATAATCCATCAACCCTTACACTTGAATGTACTTTTGTTTCCTTAGTTTGATAAAATCTCCTGAAAGATCAAAGGTTAGGTTAGTAAACATAATCAATTTAATCATCTTTTATGTTTGAATACCATGTGTCATGAATATTCATGCATAATTTGTGTTTTTTTTTTTTTTTTCATTAACTTAGCACTACCTTGCTTTTTTGAAAAAGGTTTCTAAAGCTATAGAAACTAAGTCCCTTTAATTCAGATCTCTGTTTTGTAAAAGAAACATTTCTTTGCATAATGCAGGATGATAATCATAGATAGTAAAATGTTTCATAGAGATATTTCCCTTTTGATACTACTATTCAGTTAGTGTAAATACTTATTTTTCCCTTGTATTGATGTTATTAAAAAATGTGCAATTATGAAAGTATGATCATTGTATGATGTTTTCATGTTTTCATGCATTGCTTAGATCCAATTTTGATCGAAACCCTCTTTTTCCATGATGCAAGACACATGACCTAATGAAGACCTAGGATGCAGAACATGTTGACATGAGCTAAGGATATGAAGACTTAAGAAGATGCCGAAAACCAACTCAAGAATGCAGAAGACACCTAAAAGCAATGCATGGACTCCTATTCCCCATATCTCTATCATGATTTCATTCTGCATATTTTCCTCTAAGCTGCAATGTGAAAAATTTAATATGAAAAGAACATTTCTTTATCAAATTCAGTTTTGAATGCACAATGTAATGATCAAGTATGAATTGAAAATTTTATAAATGATCAATACTTAGAGTACAATAAATCTGATAATATGAATGTAATGAAAATGTATCTCATTTACACGAACGTAATGAAAATGTATCTCATTTACATTAGTTGAATACTAGTGTTTAGAGGATGTACCTTTATGCAATCTTCTGTTGTTTTTTGGTTATTTTCCTGCATATACAAAATTAGGGTAACAATTCTAGAGACTTCTGTTTCATGTCTTCCTACTAGACATGAACTATGAACCTTATTCATTTGGGAATTGGAGTTAAAAACTAGAACATATCATATGCAACCTTTATTGAAATTAAAATGCACCTAAACTAAAGATTCATGCAACCTAACAATTGACTCTATGCCCATAGGCACTTTATTGAAAATGAAACCTAAAGAGACATGGTGCTTGACAACACTTATTGAAATGAAATTTATACTTGAGAAAATACTAACCCTCAAAGAAAATCTTGAGGAAGATCCAATTGATTGGGATAGGTAAGATTTGTCCATCTGTGGTGGATAGTTGAAAAGCATTGTTCTCTTTACATTTAGTGATGAAAATAGGCCTGACCAAAAGTTATCAAACTTATCATGTTGCCCTGGTCTACTTTTAAACAAATCCCATTCACGAACCAAATCACCCTCCTTGAATTCTCTAGGTGTATCCTTCTTATCAAAACACTTCTTAGTTTGAATCTGTCTTAGCTCCATGTTTTTTAATGCTCTACGCATTTCCTCTTCTAGCTGCAATAGCTCTGCAAACCTTAGCTTTTAAGAGAATCTTCCCCTTCAAACAACATCATTTGATCAGCTAGTTGTAGGGCTGGAAACTCAGTAGAAATTGGTAACCTAGGCTCCCTACCATAAACCAGTATATAGGGTGAGCTTCCAGTGCTTTGGTGTAATTCTATCCAACCATAGAGCTTCCTTGAGCTTGGAATGCCAATCCCTTTTGTTCTCTTGTAAATTCCTCTTGATAATCCTTATAAGGTTTTTATTAGTAGACTCAGCAAGTCCATTACCCTGAGGGTAATATTTAGATGATGTATTCAGATAGATCCCATTTTTAACAGCCCATTTTTTAATTCTAGAACCAACAAAATCCAATGCATTGTCTGAAATGATTGATTAAGGAACCCCAAACCTAGTTATAATGTCTTCATAGAAGTTGAGAATAGTAGATCCAATTGATTCCTTCAATGCAATAGCCTTTTTCTACCTTGTAAAGTAGTTTGTAGTAGTCAAAATCCATTTTTGACCTGCACTAGAATTAGGATTAATAGGGCCTATGAATTCTACTCCCCACTTGATGAATGGTTGTTCAACAATAATAGGCTTCAGTTGCAATGCTCCTAGGCTTTGTTTTCCTGTAAAAGAGCAAATTTCTGACACTTTCTTGCCCAAGATTGGGCATCCCTAAACAAATCAGGCAATTAATAGCCAACTCTCAATATTTTCCAAGATGTAGTCTTAGGTTTAAAGTTCCCTCAACATTATTCATCATGAAATTTAGATAATATTATGTCTTGATCAGCAACATCAATACATTTCAGAAGCATTCCAAAAAAATCTTTCCTATAAAGCATTCCATTAATTAAAACATAAGGAACATATTGTAATCTAGAATACCTCCTCTTGGCCTTATCAAGATTAGGTGGACATTGTGTCATTTGTAAAAATCTTCTCATATCAGTCTACCAAGTTGATGGTTGGTCATTAGGTACAGGTTTATCTTGACGTAAAACAAACTCCTCCTTGCTTTCATCATCTCCTTCCTTTTCTTCCATTTGTGTACACAATCCCTTGCCTTTAGCTAGCTTAGTTACATGGATATACCCATCATATTACCTAACTATGGTAATCCATCCTTCTCTTTTGTCATTTATATCATTCTTTAACAGGAACTCCTTAATGCTAGGATGAGCTACCATCAAATGAACTTTCTTTCTAGCAACCAAGTCTTTAAACATTTTCAAATATTTGATAATATCAAGTACATGTTTTTCAACAAAGTTGTACCTTAGTTTATAGTCATCCATCTCTTTTCTAAAAAAGGCAACCGACTATTCTATATTTTCATCATTCTTCTACACTAACATAGCTGAAACAGTGTCATACCCTCCATAAGCATATAAGATAAAATCTATACAAAAAATGGTTAGCTAAAGTAGGAGCTGATGATAGGGCCTATTTAATTTGTTCAAAACATGATTTTCCCTCTTTAGTCCAGCTGAAAGGCACACTTTTCTTCAGCATTATTGTTAAGGGTTTAACAAATTGGCAATGTTTGGGATGAAGTGTCTAACAAAATTAATTCTGCCAATAAATCTCTGCAATCACTTCTTGTGTTTTGGCAAAGATAAATCAAGAATTGCATGGATTCTTTTAGGATCTATTATTGTACCTTCTTTTGAAACTTGATACCCTAAAATTTTACCCTCATGGACTACAAAAACTAAATTTTTAGTATTGAGAGAGATTCCAAACTCTCTACATCTTTGAAGTACCTGCCTTAAATGGCCTATATGCTGATCTGCAATCTTGTTGTAAATTGTGACATCATCCAGATAAACTAAGACAAATTTATACATCAAATTTTTAAAAGCCATGTCCATAGCTTTCTGAAATGTAACACCTACATTTTAAAAACCAAATGGCATTCTTTTGTATTCCATTGTTCCTAATTTAGTAGTGAAATTTTTTTTAAATTGATCCTCCCTTTTCACTAACACTTGATTGTAACCAAAATAACCATCTAGAAGTGAAAACCTTTCAGAACTGGAAACATACTGCAATGTTTTTTCCATTGATGGAAGAGGGTTTCTATCATTCAGAGATGCCCTATTATGGTTTCTAAAATCCACACACAATCTAATTTCCCCATGTTTCTTCCTTACAGGGACTAGATTGGAAACCTAAGAGGCATGCTTAAATGGGAAGATTATTCCACTATCAAGAAGTTTTTTGAACTCTTTAACCATTAGGGGCTCTAACTTGGGATTAATTGGCCTTTGTCTTTGCCTATTTTTCCTAGAATTGGGTTCTAATTTAATAGTGTGTTGGGTCAATTGAGGTTCAAACCCTTTAAAATCAGCATAATCACAAGCAAAGACATTATTGAATTCTTTAAATAAAGCAATAAGAAGCTCTTTCTCTTAAGGAGATTTGACTTTACCAAGCTTTAGAAATTTATCCTTGAATATCTCCAACTCTTCATAATGATCTTCTTTAATGAGCATGCTGGTTTTGTTTTTCTTGAACTAATCATCTGAATTGAAGATGGACTCCAAACTAACCAGTCCTTTAGGAAGTTTATTTGACTTCAATTGTATAATCTAGTCATCAAACTATTGTTCCAATTTTCTATCTTTAGGAGCTGAAAAGACATCTTCTTCTGCCATAAATTTTAAAATCTTCTCATCAGTGTTAAAATCCTGCTAGTTAACCTCATTATCTGGAATGGATGGCCTAACCACAATCTTAATGTGAGATTGATCAGTAATTACACCTTTATTTTCAGAAATTGTGGCTTGAGAACCAATAGCAGCTAACCTATCAGCGTGGTGATTTTTATTTCTAGGTACAAATATTAGGTTGAAGACATCAAAATCATCTAAAATATCTTATATTTTGGCCTTATATAGTTTTAGAATATCATTCTTAACATCATGCAAACCTCTGACCTTATTGACCACCAATTCACTATCTCCAAAGCCCTCAAACAATTGACATTCATTTTCTTTGCCCATTCTAAGACCTATATCAAACCTTCATATTCAGCCACATTATTAGAACAATAAAAAGATAATCTAAATCCATCATAATATTTGACACCATTTGGAGACACAAGAATAACCCCTGCACCAGCTTCATCCTTATTTCTAGATCCATCAAAATATAAGTCCCAAAGTTGATTCGATTGATCGGAATAAACATTATGGCTTTTTATCAGTTTTTGCATAATATGATCAGATTCAGATATCATATAATTACCAAAACCAACATCATAAATAACACTATATTGATTACCAAAAGCATTCCCAGTTTCCCACTCATCAAACAATATATCAAGGATCCCCTCTATTTGAATGTTGAAGGCTGGATAATCTTTAATCTCATTAGCATCTATAATCACACAGCTACCATTAATAAGGCTTGGTACATAGGGCTCTATGTGATCCTTGGTCAACAACTCTTATTTTATGGTTAGTTTTGTATTGTACCTTGTTCTAAACAACATATGAGACCAATCTAATGAGAAATATCCACCTATCTTTGTTGTAAAATCCCTAGAAAAACATAGGGAAAAATAAGGGGGAAAATCAATGACATAAATATCCTGAGGAATAGAGAAGTTTGGGTAAGCATGGAGGGTCAAACATGCATTCTTGACAACACCTAAGGTATGGACTAATGAACCATCCAATTGAATCACTCCCTTCTCAAGAGGTTCATATTTTAAATCAAGTAAATCTACAATTTTCTTAGGCATAATTGTGGTGATTGCATGACTATCAACAATATAGATGTGTACTAACTTGTTACCAATTATCAAGGATACATAAAAAGGAGGTGGCTTAACATTTGAAACTTTCTTACCAACCTTTACTTCTATTCCTTGAACTTTTGTTGCCTCTGTATTAGCTAAAAAAGTCCTTGAAGGCTGCTTTAAGGCTTGATGTGGACTCACTGCACCTTTAGATATCTCTTCCTTAAGTAATTCTGCTTTCCCTAGAATGGCTAGAGAATCCCACATAGAAATAGAGACATTCATTTTCTTCATGTTATCAACAATATTGAAAAGAACAAAAAAATGTACCTTTTGAGGAGTTTTAGTAGTGGTCAGATCTACGTGCTTCTGAGGCTAATCCTTGGTTGAGAAAGAGGTGTGTTCTTTTAATATTGAAATAGGAATGGTGGTTGTTGATTGAGTTGTTGAAGCAACCTTAGCAGCTCATTGTTCTGTTTCTAAAGCTCTTTTCTTGGCTCTAGTATTTGCTGATACAGGTGAATAATTACTTACCCCACAAAATTCTTCCTCTTTACAATTAAGAAAATTAGTATCTAGAGTACTTGGATCTGGTTGCTATTGAGTCTCCTCAATGGGTGCATCTTGTTGTGAAACAACTGTATTTTGGACAATTAAAGCTTGATTCAATACCCCATTGGTGCACTTTGATTGATTATGAGGCTGACCACAAGGATAACACCACTCATATTCAACAACAAGGTTAATCTGGTTAGGTACAATATCTCTAACCGCATTAAGAGGTGTAGGGTTGTAAGGTCTATAAGGCCTCTGATTCCAATTCTACCTATTTGACTTACTATTTCCTCAGTACTATTGTTTATTACCTTGATAAATATGTTGGTTAGGATGCTATGATGAGGAGCTAGCAAATTGATTTTGAGGATGAACTATGGGGTTTCCTTGAGCTTGTTGGGTCTTAAGGTTTACCAACTCATTTCCAAAGGTTTGCAATAAATTCTCAATTTTTTTATGGTTGTCTTTTATACTTTGTATCTCATTAAGAGGGGTAGAAAGCAACACCTCTTTAATTTTGGAAGATGGTAAAGGTGCAAGAGGTGGAGTAATCAATGGAATATTAGAGTGAATGCTAGGAAAGAAGGGCATAAGTGGCCTTGGAGCTATCTTTTCCACTTGAATAAGATTGTTCTCTTCTCTAATAGCAATATCAAAACATTGTGGCAAAGAATCACCCCCCCCATTGATTGAATCATAACTGATATGTCACTATTCAAACTCTTAAGAAAGTACAAGAATGCATATTCAGCAGAGTGTCTCATCATAGTAGGGATTCTATTCCAAGTCTTCTGGAAATGTAGATTAAAATCACTCATTTCTTCTTGGGGAGTCCTTCCGATAGTTGTTAGTTGTTCCACCAAAGATAGATTATCAGATTTTTCTTCAAATTTGATAATTGGTCACCTAGTGCATGTCATGTAGCAATAGATCCAACTGGAAGAGTTCTGAACCATTCCAATGATTTTCCCTTTAATGATGCAGCAAATAGCTTCAAAGCTACATCCTCCTCCGAGATGTGATGAACATTACAAAGAGAAGCAATATCTCTGATATGTTCTATAGTATTTGTTTGTCCTTCTCCAATGAATGATGGTAACAATTTTAAGGCTACTAATGGAATATTGTTGTGATTGGCAATCCATAAAGGTCTGCCCTAATCAAAAGGCACAAATGGTAGTCATCTAACCATTCTTGGAGGTACCACGATATCTAACTAGAAGGTAATGACTGATCTACCTATGTTGGTTGTTCAAGAACAACATGAATCTGAAGTGTTGGAGGACTTTCAGAGGACTCTAGATCAGAATATAGAAATTCATTATTGTAGGAGGGAGGAGGTGAACTCCTTCTAGACCTTTTCTTCCTTGTTCTTCCTAGTCTTCTACCCCTTACTATAGGATGAAAGGAAAACTCTTGCTGATCCCTAGGTACTCTTTGTAAAGTTCTGCCTCTCGTAGTGTGTGATAACTCTAAATAATCAAATTATTTTACGCTCCTCATTTGGATTCTACTCATGTATCACAAGGAGTCCCACCGGGCGTGCCAAAAACTCTTAAGTACGTGAAATATCACCCTAACTCAGGCATTAGGGCATAATGACATCTCATGGAAATAAAGGAAACCTCCCTAAGTTGTGGGTGCCATTGATTAGGAAGGAATCTCCAGATTCTAGGCTAGTTACTATTGAATTTGGTATATCACCTATAACTGACTCTCTGTTTGGCAAAAGGGTAAACTTGAAAATTGAATAAAATTAAAATTGGGGTGATACACGAAACCAGCTTTAGACTAATCAAAATTTCAAATAGGGATCAACATGACATATACTATTGAGACTTGAAATAGACATTAACTATTCAACGTATAGTTTGACATAAGTATCTTACTATGAGGGTTTACACCTCAAATAATGACCTGCCATATACATACAATCTCTGCAAATAGGTTATATTTCAATAATTGAAAAAGGAATTAGATCAATTCACTAACTCTGCTATAAAACACATCACATTAAATGCATAAATTGAGAATAGGATTGACTATCAAAACTCAAAAAATATATTAATGATAAGAACACTTGTTTTATTTCCTTCAAAATCTGTAATGGTTATATATCAAGATTCAAGAACATGCCAAGGAACAAAGATATCCACTTAAACAATATAATGCACTAAAAGTGAACCCCTAAAATTGACTATGAAATCCAAATATATACCCTTAATGACCCCTTCAAGCCAATTTTGAAAATGATCTCTCCCTCCAAAATACTCCTCCAATCAAGAAAAAAACCCTAAATTTTAGGCATAACATATGCCTTGGTCTATGCCTCTAAGTTACATTCAAAATACATCTTTATTTGGTTTATCTAAACAAACATATATGAAATCCCCTAAAAACCTAAGCCCAAACACATATTCTAACCCTAATGCCTTTTGGCCTTCATTAAGGTCAATAAGATTGACATGATACATGAGTTACAAAACACTTTTTCAAACAAAATAGTGTTTCCAAAACGTGGCATAAAATTCTGCATCCCTTTGGTAGTTGTGGCATACTATCATGTAACTTGGAATAAGAATATCAAAGTCCTTTTTTTTTACCACTGCATTATTAAACATCATTGACTGCTTCATGTACTACGTATTTCAAAACTTATCAAGTTTTGCATTGTCTTGCATTGGTTATCGATTCCTTTGAACATCTTGTAAACCCAAATAAAGGGTTTGAAACCCTAACAACATGGCAATGAGCATGCTATGATCGAGGCGGTGATTATGGGTTTTTCTTGCTTCCACTGAAACTCAGGTTGTTTAATCTAGAGTTTTTCAATGTGATCTAGACTCGAGATCTGTTGTTTTGTGCTCTCCTCTATGATTTTGGCCTCTTCTCTGTGATTTAAAGCTGGAATTTGGTTGCATAACTTGGGGTCTTAGTCATGATGACTTTCGCTTCACTCTTATCTTTGACACTGGGAAGTGTGTTTGAACATGAAGCTCATGCTATTGAACTAGAGTATTCTCTATTATTTTGGGCTCGGGTTTAACATTCCTTATGGGAACTCATGTTAACTTTATGCATCTCAAGATTTGACCTCCAGATAAGTGACTCTTCTCCTTTCTTTGTTGTTGAACTTTCTATACTATTGAATAACTACCAACGATGTTTGGTTTTGATTCTTCTCCGTAGCACATGGCAATGATTTGGGTTTCTTTCATGTTTGTTGCTCCAACTTCTATTTGAGCTATTGCTTTTAATACACAACCTTGAAAGCTCAAACTACTAAATGGAGATCTGTTGTTTAAGAAACTAGAATTTACAGATGTTTTTAATAAGAATTTGGGAAGTATTACTTGTAGTTTTTGTTCCTTTTCGTGCATCATCTTTGTTAATTGTTCATTTTCTCCTTCAACTTAGGTTTGTTCTACTTTGTATTTTCAAACCAACAGTAGCCATAGTGTCTGTATGTATCCACCCTCTCACTATCGGATGGCTGCTTGTCCCTAGCTCGATATTAGCAAGATGTGTACCATTATTTAATGGTTTGAAGACTTGTCCTTACCACAAAACTATGACTCCAGTAAGAACAATGTTTGTGGGGTTCGAGCACGGGCTTGTGACACCCAAAAACATGACTATGTCTATTTCGCTGATACTTGCAATGTATCTTTTTGTTATTTACTTCTAAATAATAGGGTAAAAGCACAATAATCTGTCACCTTTTAGGCTAACTTATCAGCATAGATCAATTTTAGTATTTCTAACTAAAAATTAATTTTGGTCAAACATATGATCTGTCTAGATTCACTCTAGCTAAGTTAGATAAGTGTTTTAACTTTTCCAATTGGAAATGTCTATTAAATGCATGTTTTATACCACTTTGAGTCCAATTACCATAGAAATAAAATTATTTCAGAAAAGTGACATCTCAATAAATCTTAGTCTTTTTAATGATATTTTTAAAAAATATATATAAATACCCTTTTGTAGAGATCAGAGTCAAGAATATCCTCATATATATTTTATAGTGTTTTAACTAGACATAGTCTATTTTAATTAAAAAATATTGCAAGTAGGTATTTTAATAGTCAAGGAGATGTTGATTCAGATAAAGAAAAAAATATTAAATCACATTAAATAAATTTTAAAATAATATGGTGCACTAGAGGAGAGATTCCTCTTCAAGAATATATATTTCTTTTTTCTATTGGGATAGATTTGTTATGAAAAATATGGCGGGAGATGAAAACAGTCGATTTCAGGTGAGTTAGAATTTGAATTGTTATAAAAGAGAAAATATAGGTCACAAACCAATTTTTATTTCTTAATTCACTAGCTATATATGTCATCTCTAACATATTTTTAAATTAGGGGGAAAAATGTTTATTTACATATAAGTTTTTGGTGTGAACTAGACCCCTAATTTTCAACATTTTTCAGCAATTGAAAAATTATTTTTAAAAATTAAAAAAACATATAAATTATTATTCAAAAAAATTATTAAAAATATTAATCATCAAATTTCTCCATTTTAACACATTTAATTAGTTTACATCATCTTCAAATTCCAAACATAAATGTTACTTTTATACTATTGAAGTTGAACAACTTTAATTTTGTTAGCCTTTTCCTTTATAAAAGAGTGACAAATTATTGTGCTTTTACCCAACACAGCTATTCCCCCTTCTTTGTATATGCATATTACTACTGCATTTGATCTTTTACATTGTATTGGCATTAAAAGGGTCTGAACCCTTACTGTTATTCACTTTTAGACAAGCATTGTTATTCTCTTTTCTCTGCTTATGCATAACTTAGAAAAGTTAGAGGAAAGCTCATGGTTATACGCATTTTGTCTTATTGTTTTCTTCCTCTTGAATAGCACCATCATTTTCTATCCTCTGCACATACACAACTTGCTCTTCATTTATTTATTTATTTATCTTCCTTGGCATCAACATTGTAACAACATCACTATTTGCATCATCACTGTAATAGCATCAACACCTCAATTGAAATCTAAATTTTATTGCATAAGAACATTGTTGATATTAGTGATATAAATGCACTATTAATTGATCACCAACTTTTGTAGCTGACTGTTTATGAATTCATAGAATTCTTCTTCTTTAGATAATTCATCTTGTGAGGTTCAAGCATGGGCTCGTTACACTCACTATACTTTTATGTTCTCTCTGTTATTGATGAATCCATAATCCATCATTCCTTACACTTGAATGTACTTATATTTCTTCTATTTGATAAGATATCCTGAAATCTCAAAGGTTAGGTTAGTAAACATAATCAATTTAATCATCTTTTATGTCTGAATACCATGTGTCATGAATATTCATGCATAACTGATGTTTGGTTTATTGTGTTCATTAACTTAGCACTACCTTGCTTTTCTGAAAAAGGTTTCTAAAGCTACAGAAACTAAGTCTCGTTAATTCATATCTCTGGTATGTAAAAAAAACATTTCTTTTCATAATGCATGATGATAATAATAGATAGTAAAAGGTTTTATAGAGATATGTCCCTTTTGATACTACTATTCAGTTAGTGTAAATGCATATTTTTCCCTTGCTTTCATGTTATTGGAAAATATGCAATTCTGAAAGTATGATCCTTGTATGATGTTTTGAGGTTTTCATGCATTGCTTAGATCCAATTTGGATCTAACCCCTCTTACTCTATGATTCAAGAAACATGACCTAATGAAGACCTAGGATGCAGGACATGTTGACATGAGCTAAGGAGATGAAGACTTAAGAAGGTGCTGACAACCAACTCAAGAATTTAGAAGAGACCTAATGGCAATGCATGGACTCATATTCCCCATATTTGTATCATAATTTCATTCTACATATGTTGCTCTAAGCTGCAATGTGAAAAATGTAATATGAAAAGAATATTTCTTTATCACATTCAGTTTTGAATGCACAATGTGATGATCAAGTATGAATTGAAAATTTGAGAAATGATCAATACTTAGAGTACAATAAATATGATAATTTGAATGTAATGAAAATGTATCTCATTTACATTAGCTGAATACTAGTGTTTAGAGGATGTACCTTTATGCAATCTTTTGTTGTTTTTTAGTTATTTTCCTACACATAAAAAATTAGGGTAACACTTAATTATAATTAGGCTTAAGGTTGAGTTTATTATAGTGTTGGGGTTCGATGTATTCTAATATATCAATTAAATCTCCATAATGTAGGGATAGTGATGTAGCACTAGACTTGCTTACCCTAGCTTCTTCTAGGGTCTCCTAGGCCAATTCCTGACCTACTAGGGTTCTTTCACTAACCCTAGTCTCCTTAGGTTTTTTCTCACAATAACCTAACCCTTTAAACTATTGAACACCAACAAGGTAGAATACAAACTCTTCATGCTCTCTCCTAGACCCAAATTGGTCTTTCTTGTACCATCTACACACTCTGATCTAAATGGATCCCAAAAATTCCCAAATAGAAAGGTAGTCTTCAAGATTGTTAAGAGGACCAATTTCAATGTCCACAACCTTACTTGGAAGTGTAACCCTAAACGAGTTCCAAATTCCAAGGCAATTTCACCCAAAAGAGGGCTACAAGCTTTAGGCTTAATTAGGCTCTTTTTCTATAGTAGCTCTTAAAACTTTCAAAAAAGTATGAAAAAAAAAATCATATCCTGATACCCTTTTCCAAAAACCTAAGGATTTTCTAGGGCTTGTCTCTCATAGGTGTTCGTACAGTACCTCCAATATTCATGCCTAAAATGAAGGGTTTTATGTCATTGTCACTGTCTGCACAAGAAATGGAACTTCTTGGCTAGAAAAACAACTCCTCCAAACTCATCCTCTGAGTTGAGGCTCCTTCATTGACTCATCTACCTTCCCACATCCATTGATTGAAGCTATGAATGCTTTCAATCCCTCTAGCAAGCTTTGTAATGCCTGGCAATCCCTAGCCATGTCACTCTGGCTCACTTAGGGTATCACCTTAAAAATGGCTTCCATAACTTCATGGGCCCCTCCTGCACTATACACAATTTACATGGAGTCTACTCTCATAATCCAAAATCTCATGCAAGTGCCATGGTGGAAACTAGAGTTAAGACCCCATTTGGTCACAATGCTTAGTTCATGATAGCGATAGTGTTGAAAAAAAAAATTTAAACAAGAAACTAAACTATTTGATAAAACAAACTAAAACCACACAAAATCTTCTATAACCCTACATTACTCAAAACAATGCTCACAGAATTGGATTCAATCCATTAAACTATCAGATCACCTCAAAACACCTTAACAGTCACTGTTATTGTCATATGCAGTCTGTACACAAAATTTCTCCAATTTCCCAACCCTCTCAACAAGTCGAGGATGGTATTATATAGTTGAACCAAGCACTAAGAAACTGAATTTAGATATTTAAGGAACTAACTCCTTCAAAATTGTGTTCTTGTCATAAAAGTTGTCAATGTTGTCAATGACAACATTGACAACTTTTTGCAACTTTTAGCTATGGTGTCTAAACTTGTCAAAAGTTGTCCAAACCCCTAATTGTGATGAAATAACAAAAAATAAGACCTCTAGTCCCTTCTCTAAATAATTTGGCCAATGAAATACCAAAATCCCCTAATTGGACCTAAATGGTCACAAAGGTCTCTAAGGACCTAACAAGACACATCCTCCTACTTAACACTCCACACACTAGGAATCTTGGTCCCTTTATTCACCTAGTGGTCTGGAAAGAACTACTACAAGCCAAAACAAGGAAGAAGAAAACCCTAGGTTGCATTGTATCAATTAGCCCACCTAGGTGCTCCTGCACCATATTCCCCCAAAAGGAAAAGCTATGTCACTCCTGTGGACAAAAGATCCTCTAAAATGCCCACCTTATTGAGGTCAATTTCTACAATCTAGGATGCCTCTGACTCTAGCCTATCCTTCCACTGAATCAAATTCTACATGTAGAGTTTATGTCTAGTATTCTTCTTAACCCGGGAGTCCAAAACTTTGTCAGCCACCATCTGAAACTTTGGAGGTAAGACAACAACCTCCACATCATCACTTACCCCTTGACTATTTGGATTGATCTCATCCACTAGCCCTCTGAATTGGATTAAGGCTTGAACATTAAATACTTGAGATATGCTTAAATCTGATGGTAAGTCCACTTTATATGCATTAGCCCCATATTTTGCTAATATGATGCAAGGCCCCACCCTCTTCATCTGAAGCTTGGTAGGGACACCCTTCTATATCCTTGATTTGTTCAAGTGAACCATGACATAGTCACCCACTTCAAACTGAACATCCTTCCTCTTCTCATCAACTTTGGCTTTCAACTTATGTTAACTATCTTGGATCTGCTTCTTAACTTGGTCTTGTATCTCTTTCATGGTAAGGGTGAAGTCCTCTACATGGCCACTTATATACTCCATCCCACCAAGATCTCTGTGCTCACAAACACCCCTAGGGTGCATGCCATAAACAAACTCAAATGGACTATTTCCTATCACTTTATTCTTGCTATCATTGTAAGCATATTCTACTTGGGGAATGGCCACATCTTAATTCTACCCATACTCCTTAGTTAGGAACCTTAAGAGGTTACCCAACACCTTGTTGACCACATCAGTTTGGCTATCAGTCTGAGGGTGGTAAGATGAACCAAAAGATAGGTTAGTGCCCAATCTTGTCCATAATTTTTGCCAAAAAATGGCTCATAAATTTCATATCCCTATCAAAGACTATACTCAAAGGAAGACCATGAATCCTTACAATCTCTTTGAAAAAAAAATAGGTTATGTTGTTAGCATCATTAGTATTCCTACCTAGAATGAAATGTCCCATTTTACTAAATCTATCAACAACTACATAAATGCTATCATACCCGTGTTTAGTCTTGGGTAAGCCCACAATAAAATCCATACTCACACACTCCCATGGCCTATTAGGGACTGGTAGAGGCTTATACAATCTTGCATTACTCATTCCTCCCTTTGCCTTCATGCAAACAACACACTTCTCCACATACTTGGTGACATCTTTCACCAACATTGGCCAATGGTAGAACATTTGGACTAGTTATAAGGTCTTGTCCTTAGCAAAATGATGACTTAGAGAACCATTATGTTTCTCTTGGATGATGTTCATCCTCATTGACCCTTTGGGTACACACAACTGATTTCCCTTCAACAACAATCTATTCTGTAAAGTAAAATCAGAGAACTTGCAATGAAAATGATTTTCAAAATCAACACATACCTTATAGGCCTCACCAAAAGCTTCATCTTCTCTATAGAGATCTCTGAAAATATCAATCCCAATGCTACTCAAGTGGACTTCTTGTACTATCAACAATCTCCTCCTTAAGGCATCTGCCACCTTATTTAGTTGACCCTTCTTTTCCTTTATAGTAAAAGTGAATGCCTGCGAGTACTCCATCCACTTTAAATGCCTATTTCTTAGCTTTTCTTGAGTGTTGATGTAACTAAGAGCCTGATTCTTAGTAAATCCTTCAAACTCCTTAGGTAAAAGATAGTGCCTCCATTTTCTCAAAGATTTGACTAAAGCATATAGTTCCAAATCATAATAAGAATACTTCTTCTTAGCCTCATTCAGTTTCTCACTAAAGAAGGTGATATGCCTACCTTCTTGACTAAACACCCCTCCTACTGCCATTCCACTAGCATCACATTCATTAGTAAACAACTTCTCAAAGCTTGGCAATTGTAGGACTGGTTGAGTAGCAACTTGTTTCTTTAACAAATCAAAGGCTTTCTCTTCTTCTACTGTCCATCTGAACTTAGTTTTGACCCCACCCTTTATAGTATCCATCAAAGGTGCACATATACCACTGAAATTCCTAATAACTTCCTATAAAATTGGGCAAGGCCATGGAAACTCCTTACCTTAGTGGTTGTGGTAGGTGGAGGCTAGTTTAGGATGGCAGCAACTTTGTCTTTGTCCATCTTCAAAGACCCCTTGGACACTACAAAGCCCAAGTAGACTAGTTCTTGTTTGAAGAACTTACATTTCTCAAGGTTGATAGCCAATTTATCCTCATGCAACCTTTTCAACACTGCCTCAACATGTCTGAGATGCTCCTCTCGTGTCTCACTAAATATTAGTATATCATCAAGATATACCACCACAAACTTCCCTGTGAAGTCCTTGAGCACTTCATTTATGAGCCTCATGAATGTGCTTGGAGAATTAGAGAGGCCAAATGGTATAACAAGCCATTCATATAACCCATTTGTGGTCTTGAATGTGATTTTCCTTTCATCACCTTCCTTCAACCTGATTTGGTGATAACCACTCTTCAAATCCAACTTTGTAAAGTACATTGCCCCTCCTAGGAAATCCATAAGATACTCTATCCTAGGTATATAAAACCTATACCTTATAGTGATTTTTTTTATAGCCCTTGAGTTTATGCATAATCTCCACTTTCCCCCCTTCTTGGATGTCAAAACAACTGGGACTGCACAAGAACTAATACTCTTCTTGATCAAGCCTTGATCCAAGAGTTCATGTACTTGTCTTGCTACCTCTAATTTCTGATCTAGAGTCAGCTTGTATGCTTCCTTGTTGGGAAAATATGCCCCTGGCACAAATTCTATTTGATGACTTATAACCCTCTTAGGTGGTAGGGTTTCAAGAGTGCCATCTCTCACTATGTCTTTGTACTTCTCAAGCAATTCTTGCACTTTTGATGGTAATGGATCCTTCATTGATTGTTCCTCATCATTAGGTCTTAGCACAATAGCATAACCTTCCCCATCATCATCCTTGATGTCATTTACAAACTCCTTACCATTGCATAACATAACACTAGGAGTTTTTGCATGTGGTTCGTCATCCTCTAGCAAAGACTAAATTTGGAAAGTCTTTCCTCCTCTCTTGAATGTGATGGATTTCTCCTTCCCATCATACTCTGGTCCATTATCAAATTACCAAGGCCTTCAAAGAAGTGAATGGAAAGCATCCATTGGTAGGATGTCACAAAGTAATCTATCCTTGTTCCCTACTATTGAGAACTCTACACATGTTTTCTCATTGACCAAGAAACTCTAGCCTTTGTTGAGCCATGTCACCTTACAAGGATTCACATGGGGTGTCTTGGCTAGCTTAATTTTTCCTACTACCTCCTCTGAAATGATGTTATATGTGGATCCAGAGTCCACAATCACCTTACATACCTTACCAAGCATCTTGCATCTGATTCTAAACAATGCCCTCCTGTGTTTGGGCTCATCCTTGATTGGTTGCCTTATTAGTACCCTTCTAAACATTAGGTTCTCACCCATCTCTGATTCTAGATGGTCTACCTTAGGGTTTTTGACACTTGAAGTGTCCTAATGTGCATAAGCTACCCTTTTGTCACTGTTTGTTGTAGAAGGTTTGTCAAGACATCTATAGGCTAGATGGCCTAATTGTCCACAGTAATAACATTTCATGGTTGAAAAAGAGGAACTACTCCTACCTCCTCTTCCTTTGTTAGGACCACCATGATTACCCCTGCCTCTATTATAACCTCCTCTTAAACTGCTTTCAGTCTACTACTCTGTCAACTTATTCTCTCCTTGTGACCTTTGTTCACTACCCCAGTCTTGGTAGGCTCCTCTTTGACCCCTTTTGCCTTTCCCTCTACCTTTATTGTTATTTTTTTTCTTGAACGTAGAATCCCCTTTCTTCTTATTCTTTTCTTCCACTTTTATATCCAATTGATGACACTTTTGAATTGTGGTAGGTGTCCATAGGATAATCTCCTCTTGGATGTTCCACTTCAATCTACCCAAGTATCTAGCCACTTTTATTGACTCTTCTCCCTGTAATTTAGACCTTAGACACAATCTTTGGAATTCCTCAGTATATGAGGCCACATCTAGGTCTTTCTGTTTCAAGTTTTGTCTCTTCTTATGGATTTGTATTTCATAATCCTCCGGAAGATAGTTTTCCTTCAACTTGGTCACAATAACATTCCAATTTTCTATTGGTTTCTTTCCCATACTTAAACTCTCATCTTGAAGGTATTTCCACCAAGTCAAAGTTGACCCTTTGAGTCTTGACTTGGCTACTTTAATCTTTTGGTCTTCACTTATCCCCTCACACTCGAAGTGATTCTCCATTGCTTCAATCCAGTACATGACTATCTCAATATCCATCTTTCCTCCAAACAAAGGTATTCATTCCAAGGATTTCCCACTTAATGCCTTTATGGCCTTCAAGAAAGGTTCCTCATTCAATACTGGATCTGGTTCGGGGATGAAGTCTTCATCTTCAATCTTTTTCTTACCGCTACTACTATTTTCAGCTTCAAAGTCTTTCTTCCTAGCAGCATCTACTAGTTCTTCCATGTTTATCCTTATTGCCTCCAAGGTACCCTCAAGGATTCTATTTTTCTCCTTTTTCTCTTCCATTTCATTGGCTAATTCTTCATTTGTCACCATCTTTGTAGAACCACAAGATTCCACTTCTGACATAAACTAATCTTCCCAAGTTTCTCAACTCACTCTAATACCACTTTGATGTAGCACTAGTCTTGCTTCCCCTAGATTCTTCTAGGGAATCTTAGGCCAATTCCTAACCTACTAGGGTTCTTTCACTAACCCTAGGCTCCTTAGGTTTCTTCTCACAAGAACCTAACACTTTCAAGTAGAGAACACCAATAAGGTAGAATACAAACTCTTCATGCTCTTTCCTAGACCCAGATTGGTCTTTCTTGCACCATCTACACAATCTGATCCAAATGGATCCAAAAAATTACCAAATGGAAAGGTAGTCTTCAATATTTTTAAGAGGACCAATTTCAATGTCCACAACCTTACTTGGAAGTGTAACCCTAAACGAGTTCCAAATTCCAAGGCAATTTCACCCAAAAGAGGGCTACAAGATTTAGGCCTAATTAGGCTCTTTTTCTGCAATAACTCTTAAAAATTCCAAACAAGTATGAAAAAAAACTTCATATCGGATACCCTTTTCCAAAAACCTAAGGATTTTGTAGGTCTTGGCTCTCAGAGGTATCCATACAGTACCTCCTATATTCATGCCTAAAATTCAGGGTTTTAGGTCTTTGTCACTGTCTCCACAAGAAATGGAACTTCTTGGCTAGAAAAACAAATCCTCCAAACTCATCCTCTAAGTTGAGGGTCCTTAATTTACTCACCTACCTTCTCACATCCATTTATTGAAGCTATGAATGCTTTCAATCCCTCTAGCAAGCTTTGTAATCACTGGTGATCCCTAGCCATGCCACTTTGGATCACCTAGGGCATCACCTTAAAAATGGCTGCCATAACTTCCTAGGCCCCTTCTGCACTGTACACAATGTACATGGAGTCTACTCTCATAATCCAAAATCCTATCCAAGTGCCACAGTGGAAAATGGAGTTAAGACCCCATTTGTTCATAGTGCTTAGTTCAGGACAGTGATAGTTTTGAAGACTAAAGAATTTAAACAATCAACTAAACTATTTGATAAAACAAACTAACACCACAAAAAATCTTCTATCAACCTACATTACTCAAAACAATGCTCACAGAATTGGATTCAATCCATTAAACTATCAGATCACCTCAAAACACCTTAACAGTCACTGTTATTGTCATATACAGTCCGTACACAAAATTTCTCAAAATTGCCAACCCTCTCAACAACTCAAGGATGGTCTTATATAGTTGACCCAAGCACTAAGAAACCAAATTCAGACAATTAAGGAACTTAATCCTTCAAAATTGCATTCTTGTCATAAAAGTTGTCAATGTTGTCAATGACAACATTGACAACTTTTTGCAACGTTTAGCTATGGTGTCTAAACTTGGTCTAAACTTGTCCAAAGTTGTCCAAATCCCTAATTATGATTAAATAACAACAAATAGGACCTCTAGTCCCTTCTTTGACTCATTTGGCCAATTAAAATCCCCTAATTGGACCTAAATGGACACAAAGGTCTCTAAGGACTTAACAAGACACATCCTCCTACTTAACACTCCACACACTAGGACTCTTGGTCCCTTTATTCACCTAGTGGTCTTGGTAGAACTAGTACAAGCCAAAACAAGGAAGAAGAAAACCCTAGGTTACATTGTATCAACTATCCCACCTAGGTGCTCCTGCACCAAATAGGGTTCAAATAGGTTTAATGCTTAATTAGGTTTAGGGTTACAATTCAATTGAGCTTATTGTTACAAATTGGGTTAAAAACATTTAGGGTCAGGGTTCAATTTAGTTTAGTGCTAGCATTAGAGTATTTTGTTTATGTTTAGTTTATGGGTTCAATATGGTGTAGTGTAGGTTTAGGATTCAATTTGATTTAGGATTTGGATTTGGTTTAGTTTAAGGTTAGGGATTAATTTTTCTTAGTGTCCAACTAGATTTAGGATTAGGGTTCAATTTAAATGAGGATTGTGTTTAAATTTGGTATTAGGTTAGTGTTCAATTTTCTATATAGTGTTCAGTTTTGGGTTGGGTTGGGATTTAAATTTCCAGTTTAGTTTTATGAATATGGTATATATTAGTTTATGAATAGGGTTTAAGTTGGTTTAATGTTCAATTAGTTTTAGGGTTTTGGTTAAATTTTGTTCAATGTTATAATTAGGGTTTGAGTTGGTTTATGATTTGTCTTTAATTTAGTTAAGGGTTCTATTTAGTTTAATACTTAATTAGGATTAGGCTTAGGAATAATATTATTTTAGTGTCGTGGTTAAATTTGGTTTATTGTTAGTACGAGGGTTCAATTTGGTTTAAGGGGTGGATTTAATCTGGTATAGGGTTAGGATAAGGTTTTACATATGTTTATAAAAAATGTTCAATTTCATTTATTGTAAGGGTTAAGGTTGGAGTTAGAGTTCTCAACTATGGTTTAGCATTTAATTAGATTTAATTGGGGTTTTATTTTAGTTTATTATTAGGATTACAATATGTATGTGTTTATAATTGGGGTTTAATTTGGATTTATATTCAATTAGGCTTAAAGTTAGATTTTAATTGGGCTTATCTTTAGGCTTAGCATTTTATTTAGCCTAATCTAAGAGTTTGTGTTCAATTTGGTTTTATTTTAGATTTAAGATCTAATTTGGTCTAGAATTTAGATTTATTATGTTGTAGGCTTAGGGTTTGATTTAGTTTAGTTTTGTAGTTGGGTTTATATTTGGTTTAGTATTATAATTGAGATTTATTAAAGTTTAGTGTTATAGTGTACTTGGATTAGTGTTATGATTAGGGTTCGCTATGGTTTAGTGTAGGTTTACGATTCAAATTGATTTAGAATTTGGATTTAATTTAGTCTAAGGTTAGGGTTTAGTTTGGCATAGTGTCCAATTAGATTTATGTTTAGGGTTCAATTTAAATCAAGGTTTTGTTTAAATTTGGTTTAAGGTTAGGGTTCAATTTTCTATAGCGTTTAGTTTGGGGTTGGGTTGGGGTTTAAATTTGGTTCAATTTTATGGATAGGTTTTAACTTTGTTTATGATTAAGGTTCAATTTTGTATAATTTTAAATTAGTTTTAGGGTTAGGGTTTAATTTGGTTTAGTGTTATAGTTAGGGTTTGAGTAAGTTTAGGAATTATATTTAATTTAGTTTAGGTTAAGAGTTCAATTTAGTTTAATGGTAGTACTTTAGGACTCAATTTATTTCAATGTTGGGGTTCAATTTCATTTAATGTTAGTATGAGGACTCAATTTGGTTTAAGGGATGGATATAATGTGTTATAGGGTTAAGATAAGGTTTTACATATTTTTATAATAAGGGTTTAATTTTATTTAGTGTTGTAGGGTTAGGGTTCAATTTGGTTGAGTTTTAAGGTAGGTTTTTTTATTGGTTTAGTATTAGAATTGGTGTTTAATGAGGTTTAGTGTTATTGTTCAACTTGAATTAGTGTTAAAATCATGGTTCAATATGATTTAGTGTAGGTTTCAGATTGAATTTTATTTAGGACTTGTATTTAATTTAGTTTAAGGTTAGGGTTCAATTTGGCTTAGTGTCCAATCAGACTTAGGTTTAGGGTTAAATTTGAATCAATTTTTTCTTCTAATTTGGTATAAGGTTAGGGTTAAATTTGTTATAGTCTTTAGTTTAACTTTGGGTTAGGGTTTAAATTTAGTTCAGTTTTATAGATAGGGTATAGCTTAGCTTATGGTTTTTATTAAAAAAATTATTGGACAGGTTTATTTTAGTATTGGGTTTAATTTGATCTTACCACATGCGTTTTCTTCTTCTTTGATCCATCTAAATTGTTGTAGGAAAACATGTTTTTCACATGATTATGGAGTATAAAGTAATCATTAAAAATCAATTTAAATACATATTATGAACATAAGGATAACAATTATATTTAGACATAGGGATATCATTAATGCTAGAGTTACAAGTTGTTGTTCATTTAGATAAAGGTTTAGTATTATAAGTAGGGTTGGGGTTTAGTAATAAAAATTATAGTTTAAATGAAATTATTTTTTCCCAAGTTATTAGAGATGCAATCACTCTTTCTTTTATATATAGTGTTAAAGTAGAATTAAGGTTATAATAAGGATTAGCACCAAAATTAAGGTTAGGTTAATGTTAGAGTTATAATTAGTGTCAAGGTATAGATTAAATGTTGTTAAGTGTTATAATTTTTTTATGGGATAATTAACAAACATTAGTTTGAATAGATTTTTTAAACTATTAAGACATGTTTGATTTGTGAATTCAAACCTAAAATTGTTAGAGATGCACTTGCAAATGATGAATGGATGAATTTAGCAGATACAAAAGAAAAAACATAGACATTGGTACCAAGACTGAGTGATAAAAATGTAATTGGAACCAAATTGATATTCAAAAACAATTTGAATGAGAATGGAGATATTGCACAAAATAAGACAAGATTAGCATGCAAAGGGTATGCACAAGAACAAGGTATTGACTATGGAGAAACTTTTCCACCCGTTGCTAGACTTGAAAGAGTTAGAATACTGCTTTCTTATGCTTCTTACAAAGGATTTAAATTATATCAGATAGATGTTAAATCTACATTTCTTAATGGGATACTGGAAGAAGATGTATACATTAAAAACCTTAAGGGTTTTGTTGATCCTAATCAGATAAACATGGTATGTAAGTTGCACAAAGCTTTGTATGGACTGAAACAAGCACCCAGAGCATGGTATGAAAGACTACACTCGTATCTTATTAGTATTGGATTTGTTAGAACAAGTGATAACAAAAACTTGTACTTGAAAGGAGGAAATGATGATAAGATTCTAATTGCTGAATTTTTTTTGATGATATTATATTTGGTGGAAATGACAACTTATGCAAATCATTCGCTGATGAAATGAGAAAAGAATTTGAAATGTCAATGTTTGGAGAGATCAAATTTTTTATTGGCTTGAAAATTTTACAACAGGATGAAGGCATATACATTACTCAATCAAAGTACATTAAGGAAGTACTAAAGACATTCAGAATGGAAGTTTCAAAACAAGTCAGTACACCTAGGGTCACAGGATGCAAATTGACAAAAGATGACAAGACAATTGAGGTAAATCAAACACTATATAGATCAATGATTGGAAAATTGGTGTATGTTGTATACACAAGACCATATATTGCACACATAAGTTGAATTGTAGGAAGATTCTCTACTAATCCTAAAGATTCACATATGACTATTGTAAGGAGAATTTTCAGACACTTAAAGAACACTAAAGATTATGGACTGTGGTACAAGAAAGAAGGAAAAATTGAACTGAAAGTTTACACAGATGTTGATTTGGATGGGAACATTGATGATAGAAAGAGGACTAATAGTGGAGCATTCTTTGTGGGAGAAATATTAGTTACTTGGATCAGTAAGAGGCAAGGATGCATATCTCAGTCAAATGCAGAAGCAGGATATGTTGCTGCTACTGCAAACTATTCAAGCATTACATGGATAAAAAAAAACTTTTTACAGGAATGAATCAAGAGATCAATGACCCGGTGATGATTTATTGTGATAATACTAGTGCAATTAAAATTTCAAAGAACCTTGTGATGCATGCAAAAACAAAGCATATAAATATAAAGTATCACTACTTGAGGGAACAAGTACAAGAGAACCAAGTGACACTAGAATATGTACAAAAAAAAACATATAGCTGACATATTCACTAAACCCTTACCAAAGGATACATTTGAGTACTTGAGGAAGAGACTAGGGGTCCATCCCTTGTCTGTCGGTCACTAAGCTGAATAGGAGGTTGCATTAACCGGCATCTTATCAGAATATCAATCATCTTGATGCAAACTAAGAACTAAACCAACATTGCATATCAGTACATTCAAGGTACCTGATGTGAACCAAAAACCAAAGATATTTTTGGATACTGAAGAGATGTGTATTTTATTTTTTCCATTGATGTCAAAGGGAGAGAAGATTCAATGAAATATCTATCCACTATAAGCGAGAAAATGAGAAAATAGAAATGGAGAGAAATGATATATCTATCCATTAAAGGGAGAGAGAAGATTCTACATATAATGGGAGAGAAGAAAAATGACATATCGAGAGAGAGAGAGAGAGAGAGAGAGAGAGAGAGAGAGAGAGAGAGAGTCAAATCTGTAGGGAGATTCTACATGGTGATTTTTAATGTTGTATAGTGATGATATATCTATCCATTAAAGGGAGAAAATAGAAATGGAGAGAAATGATATATCTATCCATTAAAGGGAGAGAAAAGATTCTACATATAATGGGAGAGAATAAAAATGACATATCTAGAGAGAGAGAGAGAGTCAAATCTATAGGGAAATTCTACACGGTGATTTTTAATGTTGTGTAGTGATTAAACATATTATATGTACAAGATAGGGAGAGCTACAACATTTTTCATATAGTTGTAGAACTAAAGTTTGGTATTCTATGGCATTTTTATATTGTGTTGCCATCAATTCCAAAGGGAGAGATTGATTAACTACAACTGATTGTATGTTTGAAGTCATTGAGTTGATGATCAATCAAGTTACTAATGTGATGGTAGAAATTAATCAGTTAATGTAATGTCATTGATGTCAACTTGTTTTGATTATCATCATGGTTACAAACACTTATTATCGATTCAAGATCTGGAATAAACTAAGTTTATGCGGTCGGTAATTGAAGAATTATGTATACACTGAGTAAGAACAATGGACACCAAGAAAACACAATGTATACTGATTTTAGTGTTAACCAAGCCAGGTATCACCGACGCATCATGGTATTTACCAAGTAAATTAACTAAAGGCTGACTAGATGTGAGCTGGAAAATTATTTATGATTTATATGTAATTGATAAGGTTTGTTATCTTGATCAAATGAATTTGAAATTTCAAGATGATCGGATGAAGAAGATTAAAACTTATTTTTGACATAACTTCCAAGGAAGGTTGAAGTGGAAAAATGAACAATGGAGATTAAGCGACAAAATCTAAGGATGGAGATTAAACGGTTTATGATGTCTATATAAGAGAAGAGATTCATTATGAATTAGACACACAGACATGAATATTGCTGAAGAGATTAACTTTGTGCATGACTACTCAAACTGGTTGAAGACAGAACCAAGCATTTTTTCAGACATCACCAAGTGATAGAGAAAGAGCATTTACCGAGAAGAACAGAGTATAAAGAATCCGATAAACTAAAGTGAATATTGATCAAAGGTATTATTGTGTTTGGCATACATCTGAAAATTTGAAAGTAGAGTTGTATTTAAATCATATCATTATTGTATCATTTTCACCATTGTTGTAGATAAATCTCTTAACTAAATGGGAATAAACAATCTTTTTCTTTTGACATTCAATGAATTTTTATTATTTTCTTGTTGACCCCATAGTGAATGATTGGTCAAGGGAGAACTATTGGTGATAAATCCTCTAACTAGGTCACACTTAATAGTGTGCATTGTAACCTTTAACGAGGTTGGCTCTTAACTGAGCTCACTTCAGAAGAGTGAATTATTTTGGGTTATTGGTCCTAGGTGGTTTTTCACTTAGCAGGGTTTCCAGGTTAAAAATCTATGTGTTAATGTGTATGGATGTATTGGATTGTTATATTTATTTACACATTACTTTTTTGTATTGATCTATAATCACAATATTTGTTTTACTGCTACTCGATAGATGAGTTTGAGATCATAGTTTATATTTCACCAAGTTGATTTATATGTTTGAAAATGTTGTTATATGCATCTGGGACTGTTTGGGACTGTAGGATAACTAGAACTAACTGATTCACCCCACTCTCAGTTATCTAACAACTACTCAATGGACCGATCCCCAAACTAAATCAACACCATGGACTAAAAAAAATTGCATTGGTGGACACCAATTCCATCATTAGATTCAATTGATCTACTTCTTGGGTATGATTTTGATAATGATTAGGGTTAAATTTGATTTTTCATTAGTTTTAGGGTATAGTTTAGTTTATAATTAAGGTTCAATTTGGTTTACTGTTATGGTTCAATTTGGTTGAGTGTTCAATTAGTTTTAGAATTATTGTTCAATTTGGTTTAATATTAAATAGTTAGGGTTAAATTTGGTTAAGGCCTCGGGATAAATTTAATTTCGTTATGGGGATCAATTCTATTTAATACTTAGTTATGATTAGGCTTAAGGTTGAGTTTAGTATAGTGTTGGGGTTCGATGTATTTTAACATATCGATTAAATCTACATAATGTAGTGATATGGTTCAAATTGGTTTAATGCTTAGTAAGGTTTAGGGTTACAATTCAATTGAGCTTATTGTTAGAGATTGGGTTAAAAAAAATTAGGGTCAGGGTTCAATTTAGTTTAGTGTTAGCGTTAGGGTATTTTGTTTACGATTAGTTTATGGGTTCAATATGGTTTAGTGTAGGTTTAGGATTCAATTTGATTTAGGATTAGGATTTGGTTTAGTTTAAGGTTAGGGATTAATTTTTCTCAGTGTCCAATTAGATTTAGGTTTAGGGTTCAATTTAAATGAGGATTTTTTAAAAATTTGGTATAAGGTTAGGGTTCAATTTTCTATGTAGTGTTCAGTTTTGGTTTGGGTTAGGATTTAATTTTGGTTCAGTTTTATGAATATGGTACATATTAAAGTTTATGATTAAGGTTTAAGTTGGTTTAATGTTCAATTAGTTTTAGGGTTATGGTTCAATTTGGTTCAGTGTTATAATTAGGGTTTGAGTTGGTTTATGATTTGTCTTTAATTTAGTTTAGGTTAACGGTTTGATTTTGTTTAATATTTAAATAGGATTAGGCTTAGGCTTAGGCTTAATATTATTTTAGTGTCATGGTCAAATTTGGTTTAATGTTAGTATGAGGGTTCAATTTGGTTTAAGGGGTGGATTTAATCTGGTATAGGGTTAGGATAAGGTTTTACATATGTTTATAATAAGGGTTCAATTTCATTTATTTTAAGGG